>CM032478.1:11749409-11768214 GCA_019059595.1 Marasmia exigua
TGGTTTTTTAGCGCGTAAGATTGTAAAAGTGATTTTTGTACAAAAGAGCAGAATAAAGCAGTGAATTGATTTATTTCAGTGTTTTATTTTAGAGGGTGCTTTTAATATGTACTCGTTTAGCACATGATGTTGGCAGCTGGCTTTCTGAATGTATTATTTTGTGGTAAGTAGTTAATATTCTGAGTAGTGAGTGAGATCTCTCCTTGAGAGTTGACCACTCTCAAGGAGAGATCTACAAAACGTTGCCCTATTCTAAATCGCGATCTAAAGTTATTACGGTACTAAAGCTCATGCCATCCCGTTTCAAAACGCAATGTTAAAAGGGGCTGACACGAATTTTGTTCCACGACTATCTATAATTCGCGATTTGTAAAAGGGGGTGCGCGTCCAACATTTTGCGCATTGAAACATTTTCTAATCCAACCTATTTAGTCAAAAATAAACAATAATTTTCAATCAGCCAAGTACTCAAATGATTTTTTAATAAAACAGTGAAAGCTAGGAATAGAATAGACTCATCACCATCAGGTGATCCGTCTGCACGTCTGCCACCTATCACATAAAAAAGTGATATTTGTAACACGATAGCGATAACAACAATTTCTAAAATAAACATTCACATGTTTCCCATAATGGTGTTAACTACTGACCAAAAAAATATTTGAGCAGTAAATTCATTGTATCTGTAATACTTACGAAAAGCGAATGACATCAAGTGATAGGACGGACATTGCATTCTCTAATCTATGGAGCCCAATTCTCGTGCTCGTGACATTTTAACAACATGGCGGATGTCACTTGAAAACCATGAGCCCAATTCTCGTGCTCGTGACATTTATTTTCATACGACATATATCACTAAAACATAGTTTTTTTGTATGGTTTTTAGGTGATATCCGCCATATTTTCAAAATATCACGAGCACGAGAATTTGGCTCCATACAAAAAAAAAACAAATTTTAGTGATATATGTCGTATGAAAATAAATGTCTCGAGCACAAGAATTGGGCTCCTATTATGTTATTGAGTGCGTTTTTAAAGACAGTAAAAAATGTAAAAATAGTGCAAAAAACTTTTATAAAGTGTTTTTGATACTGAAAAATATATAATTATGGAATTAACTTATGTTGGCCAAAGCCAGCTCCCTTGTTATTTATAGAGGTCAATTAAGTAAAATATTTTTTTTTCTGATATATAATTTATTATTTATTTATTTAACCAAACTTACACCTATCATTACAGGATACCTACTCATTGCGATAGCGAAGTAATAATTATAAACTAGTACACACATAAATAATTTTTCTACCAATTCAACATTACAATAAACAAACATCAATAAATACCTTAGACATGTAAATACTAAATTACCCTTGCGAATTCACTCAGATTACAAAAAACAGATCCAAATGATTGGCTACTCAAGTTGAGTACGCGGAGCGCGCGCGTCATAGCGCCTCGGCCACAGGCGTTTGCGCGCGTTTATCCATGCACAATCAGGCCCAAAACCGATTGGCTCCTTTCTGTCATACTATTTAACATACCAGTGAAATAAATTTTCCAATACATTTAACATACGAGTATAATACAGGACACTTCTAGCCACATTATATGAACCATTAGTGAGCTCTAAATACATAATATAGTGATATATGAGCAATATTTTACGGTAACACCGTTGGTCCGCCAGTCGGACTGCATGCCAAGTAGTTCTTAAGCGCTGCCAAGTCTTGGCAAGTTTTGTAGTCGGTTAGCCACTTGGACTAGGTAGTGGTAGGGTTTCCCGAGATAAATGAAATATCGATATTCCACTTTCAACTTATTTTTATTCAAGATGTTATTTTTTGTTTTTAAGCATATTATTTCTAAAGGCGTGATCGGATCAGATATGATGAGAACCGCAGGAGAACTAAGTTCATAGCCCAAAGGATTGCATGTCTTAAGGTGACGGGTAGGGCACACTAGCGACGCCAATAGATTTTAATGTTTAGCTACTAAACCGGATCTATTTTGAACAATTCCGGGGTTACAATCTTTCGGCAAATGCTTAGTAGCCAAGTCGGTTTAGTAGCCAAAAATAAAAATCTATTGGCGTCGCTAGTGTGCCCTACCCGTCACCTTAAGTGACAGTTGACCTTGCACATAGCGTGGCGAATAGTAGTCGGTGAAATATGATTTTAAGATGTTTAGAGAATAATGTCACGGTTCAAGGGCGCCACCAACAGTTTTTTAACGAATGTAATCAAATTAAGACATTTAATGAAAAATTGTTTACGATATTTAAATGAAAATGGCATTGACAATTTTTCAATCTTATATTGCACACGCCATTCATGTCACAATAATCTCTAGCAAGATTTTTGTTATGTGATAGGTGGCAGACGAGCAGACGGATCGCCAGATGGTAAGCGATTGCCGCCACTCATAGACACCCGTGACACCAGTGGAGTCACATATGCGTTGCCAACCTTTACCTCCGGGCCTCCGGTACCCTCACTCACACAGCGAAACACAGTAAGTACAGTGCTGCTGCAAAATTTTGTTTTGCTACTTATCATATAAAAATAAATAATTAAAATATAACAGAGACGCTCATGATGTCCTTATTTAGCTTTCCCACATGATCTCGAAGTTTTGGTAATGCCGGGAAAGTTCGGAAGATGCACAAAGTTCGCGCGACTCGTTTAATAAGTGCACTTAACTCTACATGAGATTACTTTAGTTTTGAGAGTCTAGACACTTGGGACTCTGTTGAGAATGCACTTGTTGTTAAAAAAATAGGAAAAAAATGTATACTTACTTGCTTTTCTCTCCCGACTTTCAAATTATAGCCTCAGAAGTTTGTTGCTATGTTTATTGGTATTTCCACCGCTCCTAATGGGAAAGCCTATTCAAACACATGTGTGCCCTTCGGCGCCGCAAACACGTGTGTTTGGCAGGTTAACATGCGATAACGTTCCTGTTGATATTAATATTTTAATAACAATAGGTCCTGTAAATGGTGTAGCTTGAGTCGCCCGCGAAAGTTTATTCTGCTAAAGTCACAAACATCTGTGTTTAGTTCGATTTATGTCATTGAAGTTATATAGATCCTAAAAATAATAATAACAACAGGTATCCAAATTGTTGCACTTGTAAAGCCTTCCTTACTGTGGGCTGTAGCTTGAGTCGCCGTGCAAATCCGTGTGTTTGGCAGCTCAATGTAGGGCACACTAGCGACGCCAATCGAGTTTAATTTTTAGCTACTAAACCGGATCTATTTTAAACCTTTCCTACCTGCTGGAAACAAGCTCACATTGTCCCCATACATAAATCTGGAGACTCCTCGGATTGCGAAAACTACAGGCCCATTAGTATCTTATCCACTATTGCTAAATTGTTTGAATCAGTGGTGTACGACCACATTTATAGCCATGTAAAACCTTATATTTCGGTGAATCAGCACGGATTCGTTAAAAATAAATCTACTGCGACCAATCTTTTAGAGTACAAAAATTATATTTGTTCTGTATTTGCTAAGCGGGGTCAGGTTGACTCTGTTTATACAGACTTTAAAAAAGCCTTTGATAAAGTGAACCACAAAATTTTATGTCAAAAAATGGAGTCATTCGGAATTCATGGGTGCTTGTTACGCTGGATTCAATCATACTTATATAATCGCAGCCAACTGGTGACTGTCCGAGGTCATAAGTCTTCTTCTATCGTTATAAAGTCCGGAGTACCCCAAGGATCCCATTTAGGTCCCTTATTCTTTATTATGTTCATCAATGACCTGGTAAATAATCTTATAAGCCCATGTCTCCTCTATGCCGATGACCTTAAGATTTTCAAAGATATAAAAAACGAGTTAGACTGTACTATTTTACAAAATGATATCAACACATTACATGATTGGTGTAAAAGAAATCACATGTTTTTAAATATCAACAAATGTTTTGTCATCACATTCACTAACAAAAAGAACAAAGTAGTACACCAATACTCTATTCAGGGTCAAACACTTGACTTCAAATCGGTAGCCAGGGACCTGGGTATAATGTTCGATGAAAAGATGACTTTTCGCGATCACTTTAACAGAACAGTTGGCAGGGCTTACCAAACGCTGGGTTTTGTGTCGAGGTCAATTATAGGATTTAAAAAACCGGCCAAGTGCGAGTCGGGCTCGCGCACAAAGGGTTCCGTAGCAGCAAAGTCCAAAATTACAGTTAAATCAACCTATCTCAAAAACTATAAGAGATACTTTGATCAAACCAAAAATCGTTGAAAGAGTTAATTAGCATGCATCACCTCTATTTTTTTTAGAATTTTATACCCCGTAGTTATAAAAATAGAGGGGGGGGGACATACTTTTTACGACTTTGAGAGCTGATATCTCAAAAACCGTTCACTTTAAGAAAAATGTTTTTTAGAAAACTTTATATCATTTTAAAAGACCTTTCCATTGATACCCCACACGGGTATGTACATCGAAAAAAAAAATTTCATCCCTCAGTTACATGTATGGGGGGCCCCACCCCCAATTCTTTTTTTTACTATTTAGTGTCATATTTTTGTAGCGGTTCATACAACACATATTCCCATCAAATTTCATCACTGTAGTACTTATAGTTTCCGAGTAAATCGGCTGTGACAGACGGACAGACGGACAGACGGACAGACGGACATGACGAAACTATAAGGGTTCCGTTTTTGCCATTTTGGCTATGGAACCCTAAAAACCATCTAGTTTCATCTTCCTTTTCAACACTCTTGTCAGGACCTTACTAGAGTATTGTTCGATTGTCTGGTCACCTCACTATCAAGTCCACTCAGACACTATTGAAAGGGTTCAAAGAAAAGCTCTCAAGATTGCAACCTACAAATTTCGGTATGGACGCAGACTCTCATCATACGGTGATAGACTTAAGCAATTTAATGTTGAGTTGCTAAGTGTCAGACGTAAGCAACAAGATTTAATCTATCTCCATAAAATAATCCACTCCCACCTCGATTGTCCCCAGCTTCTCTCGCTCATTAACTTCAATACTAGGCCTAATCCCAGACACCCCAATGCATTTCGTTTGGAAGTCTATAAAAACAACACCTCATTTTACAACCCTATAGTTCGTATGTGCAGACTGTATAACGATCTCACGAGATCAAAGGTCCGCAGTAATGTTGAATTGGATGTCTTCGATCATAATCATGGCAAGTTTCGGCGTCAAGTAATGAATGTGCTCAGATCGTCGCTTCGCGGTGATGCGCAGAGTAATGTTGAGCGTGCTGTGGAAGTGAATACTGCGATTTCTAATCTTTAATTGTACTTTATATATATATATTTTAATATTTTGCATTTTAAGTTAATTTATTGCTAAACTTTGAATTAACTCTTATTTTTACTGTGACAATAGAACAATGTTGGCATGTAGTGCGTATGCAAATTGGTTGTCAATCTAGTTATCGTACCTAACCTTATACCTTTTATATACTAACATATTATGATTGTCAACTGTAGTGTATGCCTTATTATAAATAAATAAATAAAACGATTTCGGGGTTACAACCTCTCGGCAACTGTGCAAAAGCTGACTAAAAAGTTAAATATAAGTATTAAATAAATAGTATAAGTATTTGCCAAGATAATGTAACCCCGAAATTGTTTAAAATAGATCCGGTTTAGTAGCTAAAAATTAAAATCGATTGGCCTCGCTAGTGTGCCCTATACTGAGCTGCCAAACACCCTACCCGTCACCTTAATGCGATATCACTGACCGTGACCTTACGAGGGTGTAGCTCGAGTCGCCTGGAAACATATATACCGCTGCAAACACGCGTGTTCTACCATGTGTGGCAACGCAATCTTCGATATCACTCTTGCAAATATTAATTACAACAGGTACTGTAAATATTGCATCTGTGAAGCCTTCCTTACGAGGGGAGTGTATTGTAGTCGAACGCCCGGAAAAGCCTATTCAGCTGACGCCACAAACACGTGTGTTTGGCAGTTCAATCTGCGGTATTGATGTGATCGCTCCTGCAAATTGGTGCCTCGGCCCGAGGCTTGAGCGCCCATCGGGAACTATTACAGATATTGATATTTGATGTAAACTCGGTATTGCTAGAAAATGAAGAGGTATTTTATCTTTCATGCATGGAATTGTAAATTCCACACAAGCCTTTTAATATCGACGCCATTTCGTGGTAGTAAATACTCAATCAGTCATAGAATGCAAAAATTTGCAAAAAAATGCTATTGTAAATATTCTTTCATCATATCAACAAAGTCTTTTGTTTTTCAACCAACATTGTTTAGTATCTTCTTTTCATTGTTTGTTTTATGCCGGATTCGACCAATATGAAAGTCGTAAGAGAATGATTATCCGTTACTTTATTTCATGAAAAACTCTACAAAGTCCAAAGCCGGTAAGCCATATCTCACGAGTGAATGAACGAATGACAATATAAACCGGCAAAAAACAATATGTACTGTTTTATAGTTCATCGTAATGTTACCGGGATATATTTGTTAAGTAGAATTATACAGGTAATGTCAAAGTCAAAAACAGCTGTGACTATGGCAACGCCATTTAAAATTTAAGCTTATAAGTGTTCGCCGTGGGCAACACAGTAGCAGCCATAATAAAAAAAAAATTTAGCTATTGTGTCAAAATTGGCGGTATAAGGATTTATCATTATAATAGGCGTTGACTGTTGGATAAGACACCTACCTAGTTGGTAGAACGGATATTAATTTTACACTGCATGTAGCTACCCTATTCCATAGATTTATCGTTGGATAAAGATTGGACGAATCGGCTTTAATAATAAGTAATATGCTTTTTTTTTTTTGGTAACGAAGGGAAAATGCATTAGGCACCTTCCCGTCAGGTCGGGGGACCTGACGGGGTGTGTGGGACTCCCAGAGGTTTACCCACTAAAAACCCTCCGACGCTCGCTGTTGATTTATAGGCGAGGCCTACGGTGATTCAACAGTCCGTTTGACCTCGCCAACGGCCAACGTCTGCCAGACCAAATAGGCAGGTCGCCTCAGGGGGGTGCTATAATAGGACCCACTCCTTAACTTTGAAAATTCGAGCCCGCGTGCAGCGCGTCATTCTCCCCATGTGGTGTCTCATTATGGGACAGCCGGTGCCCCCGCACCTACCACCCGAGACCCTCCAGACAGGGGGGCGTTGTTGTGACGAGCTCCTCTTCTGGCGCGTCCGCCCCGTCTGCGACGAAGCCGGAGTGAGAGCGGATCTCGCTCCCTTTCCCGCTCTGCAGTCTCCTTCTGCAACATCACCTCCTCACAGAAGGAGGCTGCTGCCACCCAAGCACTCTCGCTACTAACCATCTTCTCTAGAGAGAGGTCCCCATCTCCCAAAGCCGCGATTAATGTTGTTCGTGGTCTATCCCACAATAAGTAATATGCTACGCTAACTTTACTACGCTAATAACTTCTTTCGTTTCGTTTTTGTTAAATGCTATTCATCTTTTGCAGTTGCAGCTACGACTTCTTAGAGATCATCGAGACGGGAGTGGACAACGTGACCGACCACTCGGAGTGGCTTCTTGAAGACCACCACGACACATACAGCGCAGAGAATGAGGTGAAAGAGTGTTAAATAATAAAATTTATCCGACTTATCTTAGTGTGTATTCCCTGTTTTGTCCAATGCTTTCACTTTGGAACCCGAGGTACGGATACACCATGATTACAAAGAAGCGACTGCCGTCCGAGTTGTAACTACTACATAATTTGCCGTGTGGGCCGTGTGGTCCCCAGCAGAGTAGAATAGGCCACCCTCACTCTTACCGAGGTGTCGTAAAAGGTGACTAAGGTAAAGCTGCTGGCATGATCATCAGCACCCTGAGAAGGAAAACTCTGCATTTATATCAAAACCCTCGCCAACCCGTCTGCCTAGCGTGGTGAGTATGGCAATTACCCCTCATGTGATTGAGGGAGGTCCGTGCCCCAGCAGTGGGGACTTAAATGGGCTGATAATGATGATGATGACTACATAATTTTAACACATAGTTGTAACAACTACGACCCATTTGGAACAATGGTAGTTAACGCTGCCCTTGGTCCAAGGGTTGCGAGTTCGATCCCCGCACAGTAAAGATAAAGATAAACATGTCTGTTGGTATTGGTCTGGGTGTTTTCTATATATTATAACTATATATTTACAAACAAAAAAGTATTATGTGTATATATTTGTAATCCCACTGTTGATTCTGATATCCGTAACACAGGTCCTTGAGCTACCTATCTCGGTGATCAATCTATGTGATATTGTGAAATATTTATGTTGTGAAATAGGTATTTATAACGATGCGTCCTACGTATACTTTCGTATATTTAAAAACCCAATTTTATACAAGGGATATTATTGCATGCATTTTTCATGCTGTATGTTCATAAAACATGAGAACGCCTTCACAGAAAACCGACGTGAAGCAGCGATGTGCTGTGTATCGCTGCGTGCTTGACTGTACCGGAGGCTTAAGGTGACGGGTCTAGCGACGCCAAACGGTTATTTAATAAATAGTACCTATATGTGTTTGCGGAGAGGTTGTAATCCCGAAATAGTTTAAAATAGATCCGGTTTATAGCTAAAAATTAAAATCGATTGGCATCGCTAGTGTGCCTTACCCGTCACCTTAATCAAAGCATTCAAAGCAAAGCATTCAAAGCATTTATTTATTTGCATAGAACAGTTTATCATGCAAAATGGTTACAATTATAAAATTCATTTAAATTATTAAACGTTTTATCCACCAGCCATTGCCGTAATTTTTTTGTCATCAAACCCGCAGGTCCACACTTGAAATGGTTTGGAATTTTGTTATACACTTTGACACACATGCAATAACATTTTTTCTGACAGGCAGTCGTTCTGGGTAAAAAGTCCAAGGCAAGTCTGTTACTATCTCTGGTATTTCGTGGAAATTAGCTTTTTTAAATAATTCGGGGTGTTGTTTGACAAACTTGAATATTTCTAGTATGTACATGCAAGGGACTGGAAGTATATTTAATCTTGGGAATAGTGACCTGCAACTGTCAAATGGACCTTTGCCACAAATAGCGCGTACGCAATTTTTTTGGGCAATGAATACTTTATTGGCCATTGTACTATTTCCCCATAATAGTAGCCCATACGACAAGTTAGAAGCAACATAACCATAGTAGGCCGACAAGGTTACATTCAGTGATGTTTTTAGTCAGTCGTCTTAGAACGTAAACATATCTATTGATTTTGTTACATACGTTGTGCACATGTGTTTTAAAATTCAAATTATCGTCTAATGCGATCCCCAGAAATGTAACTGTCGGGTGTAAGTCCAACAAAGTAAAGATGGTTAAAATGGTAAAAATAAGTATATTGGTAAATGGTAAAGTTAATGGTAATGGTTATGGTTATGGTTATTAGGTGAGCACACGCGGCGCGATTGGTGACCGATCGTGAACTGACTAATTACGTGGTATAATGTGAAATTGCTATAAATTGGGTCAGCGTGAAATGCTGACTGCGCGCGCGCCCTGACTTAAACACTGTACTTCGTACATATTCCCGAGGGCGAAATGGAAGATGAGGGTGCATGGTGATACAAGATGATAAAACAATAATTTGGTGCATTTTACAAGATGGTATTAATATAAAAACTTATAAATTTCATTTTCTACTGTCTCTATTCCACTACAGTAAAATTAAAAGAGTTTGGTAATTTCACTTTGTTAACTTTCGCATATACACGGTTACTAGCACTTGCATTATCCTGATTATGAACTCTATTATATTCATCACTAACATTAAAACACTGATCACTTCCACTTAAACACTGGTGAGAAGAACTGGCAGCTCGCCGACGGGCGCGGGGCCGCGGGGCTGGCGGGGCCTCCGCCGCGCGCAGTTGCGCCCATCACTATTGGAATTGGTATCAATTTGAAGATTTCGAATGTGTCTCTGCCAACTAACGGGATTTTTACCTCAAAAATTAGGTTTTCATCAGTAATTCTGGTTTTCACTGTCAATAGATGGTAAATTTTTGTTAAATCAGTCTGAATGTTATCTATTGGTAGTGTTAATTCCTTTGAAATCTGTCCAGAGATGATATGAAGTTCATTGGTTAACTGTTCTGGATGTAGTAAATGTATGTTAAATTTACCGTGGAATATGTCTGTGACGGTGTTTAATAACATTTGTTGTATATCTTTAAGATTCATAAGGATACCATTAGCAGTGATTGAGGATAAGGCAAACTCATTGATGTAAGTATTTTCTTGTATTTGGTTTTTCAACGTATTGGTCAAAGTGTCTAATTTGTTTAAATGTTGGTTGAAAGTTTTATGTTGTTGGTTTATAGTTTTCTGCATTCTCTGTATAACGTTAAATTCGGATTCAATTAAAGATGTTTGGTTTTTCAGCAGCTGGTTAAAGTATTTCTGGTTTCTTTTTAGGTTGGTTAAATCCCTCTGATATTGTGGTGCGAAATCATCGTCCAGCACTCCAAATAATGTGTGGGCTATCGATCCTACAGCGTTTATGAGGCCTCGACGCCGACGATGGCGGTCATCTGGTAATTGCCCATGGTTGGTTAAGATTTTGTTGTAGTGGTCTAGTTCATCATTACAGTGGTGAAGATGTAATAAAACTAATTGACAGTGTGACGTCGTTTGTATGTTCTGACATATGTTTTCCAAATGGTCAATATATTTTTTGGCTAATGCTATTCCATCCCAATAGGCACCCATATCATAGAAAACCACTAATTTCCATTCGTCTCTGATCAATCTCATGTTACTTATTTTATCAAAATAGATGGTTTGGTTATCCCTCAGATTCATTTTATGGTAATTATTATCACACTGGGATGGTGATATGAGCAGCATCAGGAACAGTAGTGCTATGGTTAAAAAGTTGTATTTCTTGGTTTTGGTACTTCTTCGGCTTGGTTGTTGGTCATAAGATTTATTATTAATGGTCATTGTTGATTGTTTGCATGGTTTTATTTGTGTTTTCAGTTCAAGTGGTACATTTGGTTCAGTTGGTGCTGCTGGTTGGTTTTCTTCATGGTGAATGGGTAGTAGTGAAAGTTTGGTGACTGGTCGTTTTAATATACCTCCCTTGGTTTTCAAGGTGACTACTCTCACAAGACCGTCACTACCAGGGTGAGTCTCTAGTATTCGCCCGAGTGCCCACTTCCCCGGTGATACATGTACGTCTTGAATTATTACTATATCATTGACTTTGAGATTATTTTGGCTTTGAAACCACTTTGATCGAGAGGTTAATTGCGTCAGATACTCAGCTCGCCATCGTTTCCAGATGTCATGATAAATTTTCTGAACAAGCTGCCATCTAGTACGTTGGTCTTTTTCTGTCTCTAGTATCGTCAATAATGGTCCACTGGCGAGGAAGTGTGATGGTGTTAAGAAATCTAAATCATCTGGATCTTCAGAAATGGCGCACAATGGTCGTGCGTTTAGGCAGCCCTCTAGTTGTGTTAATAGGGTGGTAAACTCTTCATATGTAAGTTTTTGGTCGCCAAGCACTCGTCGTAGGTGGTATTTAAGACTCTTGACGGAGGCTTCCCAAATTCCGCCAGCGCTTGGCCAGGATGGCGCGTTAAAATGCCACTCTATTTGCAATTCTGCTAAATGATGGAGACCATACTCATCTATGGTCTGTTCCAGGTTAAAATATTCTTTTTGGATGGTGTTATTAGCTCCCACGAAATTAGTTCCATTATCGCTGTAAATATGTCGTGGTGCTCCTCGCCTGGCTGACATTCTTTTAAGTGCCGCTATAAATGTGTTTGATGTGAGGTCAGAGACCAGTTCAAGATGTACTGCCTTTGTTGCCATGCAGACAAAAACAGCAATGTAGCCTTTACTACATTTTATTCCACGGCCTTTGTTACTTTTTACATCTACATAACCAGTAAAGTCAACTCCTGTGTGGTAAAATGGTCGCGCCTGATTTGTCCTTGCAGTTGGTAAGTCACCCATCATCTGTTTTTGGTTTTCAAATTTTGCTCGACGGCATGTCACACAATGACGTAATCGCTTCTTAACGGCATTATTTCCACCTATTATCCAAAATTTTCTCCTTAGCCATGCTAAAGTTAGTCGTGGCCCTCCGTGAAATGTTATTCTATGGATATGGTCAATAATTATATCAGTCAAGTGATTATTATTTGGTAATATTATTGGATGTTTCATTTCCTCGCTAATATTAGCATTCTTTATTCTTCCGGCAACTCGTAAAATACCTTCAGAATCTAAATAGGGGTGTAATGGTAGAAGACGACTTTTAGTATCTAACTTGGTTTGGTTTTTAAGATGGGTTATTTCTTCCGAAAATTCTGTTTCCTGCACATGTTTTACTAGAATATTACTCGCCCGTTTCAATTCTTCAATGGTTAGGTATAGTGTTTTGCTTTGGTCACGTGAGAACACTCGTACTATCCACGCGAGAACTCGACACGTTCGAGAGTAATTACTGGTGTTGGTTATCAAGGTACCGATTACATCATTATCATATGGTTTAGTAATTACGTTAGATTGGTATTCTTTCTTACTTTCTTCTCGGGTAGAGTATTTTGGTGTCTTGGGAGCGGTTTCTTCTTTGAATGATGATAACCAGCTAGGCCCATTCCACCAAATTGGATGGTTAATGAGTTGTGCAGCGGTTATTCCTCGGCTTGCACAATCGGCCGGGTTATCTCCTGATTTGACATAGTTCCACTGTGCAGGTGGCATTATTTTGGTTATCTGGTTAACGCGATTGGCTACAAATGGTTTCCAACGCTGAGGGTCCCCATTTATCCAGCCTAAGACCGCTGTGGAGTCTGACCAGCCAAATGTTTTGATCTTATGTTCAGAGAGGCACGATTGCACAGTTTTCATTAATTTGGTCAAAAGGTCAGCAGCACATAATTCTAACTTAGGTAGCGTAACATCTTTTTTCACTGATACAAGTCGAGACTTTGCAGCTACTAACACTACTGAATCTGGCGTTTTGCAATAAATTACACAAGCGTAAGCCTTGGTCGAAGTGTCACAAAACCCGTGTAATTCAATGGTATCATTTTCCTGGCAATTTAACCATCTTGGTATTTTTGTTTTATTAATTTCTTGCAGGTCAAGTTTGCTCTGGTTCCATTCTTGGTTAATATTTTGTGGTAAAACGTCCTCCCAACTAAGATCTAATTGCCATATAGATTGGAATAAAAGTTTCAATTTAGTGGTTACAGGAGAAAGCCACCCCAGGGGGTCGAAAACTTTTGATATCTCCGATAGAAGCATTCGTTTGGTTATTTGATCATTTGGTGATGGTAAAATCTTTATGTCAAAACTGAATTGGTCGTTTGATGGTGTCCATTTGAGTCCGAGAGTTTTTGTTGATTCCTGCTGCTTAAATTCAAATGAGTTTTCACTACTGGTTTCAGAATTTTCTGATAATATTGGTTCATTTGATTCCCATTTGCGTAAGTTAAATCCGCCTGCTTTGAATAAATCAATTAACTGTGTTTTAAGATTAGTTGCGGCGTCGAGGTTATGCTGACCGTGTAATAAGTCATCCATATACAGGTTGTTTTCTAAGGCCTTTGCTGCTTCTAGGTATCTATCGGCTTCATCTTTCGCAAGCTGTTTCATGGTCATCAAAGCTAAGAATGGTGCTGCCTTGGTTCCATAAGTGACTGTAGTTAATTGATATTCGCGAATCGGTTCACTCGGAGAATCTCTCCATATAATTTTCTGGTAGCACTGGTCATCGTTATTCACTAAGATTTGGCGGTACATTTTTTCTGCGTCGGCGACATACCCTATTTTATATTGCCTCCATTTAATTTTTATGGATAATAGATCATGTTGCAAGTTCGGTCCACTGTACATCAGGTCATTCACACTATTTCCAGTTGATGTTTTTGCTGACCCATTGAATACCACGCGGACTGCTGACGTCGATGATTCGGCGCGTAAAACGCAGTGATGAGGTAAATAACATTCTACGAGTTGGTTATTAGAGCTCAATTTCATATGACCAAGATAAAAATATTCATTCATAAACTGTTTGTAATCAGTTGCTATCCGGCTATTTTTTCTGAACTTTATTTTCTAATTGGTGAAATTGGGCAATTGCTTTTGACTTCGATTCTCCTAATTTTTCTTCTACATCTGGTCTCATTGGTAACCTCACGACGTACCGGCCATCTGGTTGGCGTACAGTTTCTTTTTGGTATTGTTGAATACAAAATAAGTCTTCACTAGAATGGTTATCTGGTTGCCCAGTCAAATCTTCGATTTCCCAAAATTTCTTTATATCATCACAGTTGTTTAAAATTACGTTACAATAGTAGGACTTCACGTTACCACACAGGATCCATCCTAGTTTCGTCTGCTGCGCAATGGGTTGGGATGGGTCTTCTTTTATAATGCCATGTAGCATAATTCCGGGATAAACATCTGCCCCTAGTAACAGGTCGACAGGACGGCTCTGGTTAAAATCAGGGTCTGCAAGTAGGATGTTAGAAAGATATTGCCATGATGGTTTGGTAAATGATTGGTTTGGTAACTTTTTAATAAGGTTATTCACAATAAACGTGTCGACATCCATGGAAAAGTCATTGTGTAATGAAGAGATATTAATGGTCATTACTCCTTTGCAACTATTTTCTTGCGCTCCTATACCGAAGATAGATCCTTTGCAACTACGACGTGGTAGTCCTAGTTGCTGTGCGGCATTTTCCGAAATGATGGAAGTTTGAGATCCTTGGTCAATTAGGGCTCTCATTTTCTTATAACTTCCGTCGGCTCCTAAGACGTTAACTTGAGCAGTTGCTAGCAGAACATCGGTCATTGACATGGAATCTTTGAGGACGTGAGACACACAATTCGATTCATTTTGTTGAGTTGCATGAGTTTGATTGTTAACAGAGTTTGCAGTGGTAAATATATTGTGCAATATCGTATTATGCTTGTCGTGACAGCGGAAACATGTTTTTTGTGAAGTGCACTCTTTTCCATTGTGGCTAACTAAGCAATTTTTACATAAATTATACTGTGTAATGCATTTCCGTTTTTCGTTGTAATTAAGTTCACGGAATTTTATGCATAGATAAATGGGATGATCAGCATCACAAATAACACATTTATTGTAATTTGGCTGATACGTCTTGAAGGTGGAATGGTTAATAAATGGTTTACTTTCTACAATTCGGTTCTGGTCAGTAATATTGGTTGGTCTATTCATATAATAATGGGTTGGTCTCAGAGCTATCTCTCGTGGTTTCCTATATTGGTTGTTTTGGTTGTCATTGGTAAAACCTTGGTTGTAATGATGACGGGGCTGGTTCTGAGATGGTGGCATGTATTTAGGCATTTCAGTTTTACGGCGGGATGTCTCTAGCGCAATAAACTTGCCTTCCAAGTAAGACAGGAGATCTTGTAAGCATGGCAAGTCTCTAGGTTCTGGTAAGGAATTAATGTAGTCGCTGTACGTTTCAGTATCCAGTTTTTGAGCCATTAGGTATACAATAATTGGGTCCCAGGTGGAAATATCTACTCCAAGGTTTTTAATGGCGTTGAGACATTCATTTGTGGTGTCATGAAGCTTTTTTATGTTAGAGGCTGTTTGCTGATGCATGACAGGTAAAGCTGTAAGAGTGTTCATATGAGTATTGAATATTAACTTTTTGTTATTATATCTTTGGTTAAGGATGTCCCAACAAGTTTGGTAATTTTATCGGAGCTAATATGGAGATGCTGGATAAGCTTTTCAGCTTCACCACGAAGTTTCCCTTTCAAAAATTGCATTTTTTGTGGCTGCGACATGGATTTATTTTTATGAATGGATTCGATAAACAAGTTTTTGAAAGAACTCCATTGTTGGTAATCGCCACTGAATATGGGAATATCTATTTGTGGTGTGGAGACACTTCTATAGTCCGCATCGGTCATTTTATTATTTATACACCTTTTAATATCGTAATACTCTTGTTCATAACTGGTAAACAATTCATCATACTTCCTATCCTCAACATCTAAAAGATTGTCGATTTCCCAGTGAAGGGAATCGACGGCAGCCCAACGAGATTCTACGTTTCTTAACACATCTTGGAATTCCCATTTTTCCGATAAAATATTAAGATTGATATGAGAAATAGTCCGAGTGAAAGCCTTAAAATTGGTCTGTTGTTTGCGCATCAGTTCATCTATTTTATTTAGTTGATCCACGTCATGGAAAACGAATCGTGGAAGTGGTAAAACTTTTTTGGATGCGGTGTCAGATGGCAAAAGATCATGTTTTGAGGAGCCTGGTTGTGGTGTGGTATGCGATGGTGGTGATGGAAGCTGACGATGTGGTGATGGAGAACGACTGGTTATTTCCTCCAGAGTTCTAATTAGATGTGCCTTAACATTTTCATAAAAAGATTTAGTTTTATTGTAGGAGTCATCACTGAAGTATTCATCTTCAGCTTTGTCACACATGCCCTGTAGTTTTTCATGGTTACACAAGAACTCTCTCCAAAAATGTTCTAACGACTGCAAACGACGGTTAACACTGTCAGAAGTTCTTCTCTCCTTCCCTTCCTTTTTAAAGTTTATGTAGAGTTTATTCATGTTTTCCATGATCTCCCTCTGAGCAGCAAATAAATCAGCAATGGTAGACATCTTGGTAGTTGGTGAGTAATAAAATGGAAAGATCTTACTTGATTACTGTAGAATCTGGTAAACTGGTGGCGCAAATTCCTGGTTCGGTCACAGTATCACTTAATTGATTGGTTCGATAATGGTAATGTTCCTCTAGGGGCTGGTTACGTGGAACGATAGTCACTGACACGTCGAGGTACAAAGTTCACAACGCGACAGGTCCCACCTTTCCGCAGGTTCGAAGGACCAAATTTGTCGGGTGTAAGTCCAACAAAGTAAAGATGGTTAAAATGGTAAAAATAAGTATATTGGTAAATGGTAAAGTTAATGGTTATGGTTATGGTTATTAGGTGAGCACACGCGGCGCGATTGGTGACCGATCGTGAACTGACTAATTACGTGGTATAATGTGAAATTGCTATAAATTGGGTCAGCGTGAAATGCTGACTGCGCGCGCGCCCTGACTTAAACACTGTACTTCGTACAGTAACACTGTCAGCTTTCTTGTCTTTTCGTCATAAATTACATTTAAATCACGTGTACATGTAATGAGTTTTATTTATATTTACATTTAGATTATTAGAATTCAGATATTGAAAAATATTATGAGCCGTTTCGTTAATGTCATTTTCATAGTTAATTATGTCAACATTATATTTTGAATTAATAATGATAGATATGTCATCAGCTACAAGCGATAAGACCGCCTTATTGTACTGTCTGTTGCTGTTGTTTTATAATGCTTGCATTTTATTTTTGTGCAATAAAGAATATCTATCTATCTATCTACTACTTTTGTTAAGGTAAGCTTACTCCATCATAGATTTCTTCTCAACTCCTCAGTTCAGTGTGAAGCCAAGAGCAAACCCATCATAAATAAAAAAAAATCTCTAGTAACTCCTTTAATTAACCAGGTGTGGGAAGAACCAGAGTACCTCCTCCCGGAGTCGGACGCGACGAGCGCGGGCTGGTCGCGGGACGCGGCGGCGGCGCGCGCGCGGCGCCTGTGCGGTGACTGGGGGGGCAAGCTGAAGCTGCTGCGCTACCAGTCGCGGGGGAACCGGCTGCGCTTGCGCTTCCGCTCCGACCACTCGCGCCACTTCGCGGGCTACCGGCTCAAGGTCACCGTGGCGGACTGTGAGTGTTTCTACAAAATTCTTATTATTATTTGAATGAAATGGGGTGAGCATTGCATCTCATAGCCACTGCGACCAGTAGAAGATCTATTGTGGCAGCCCCAAAACTTATTACAGCACCTCATGTAGCCCCAGCTCCAGGATAAACCCGAGGATGGAGCTGATGGCGGAGCTCTTGATCTCGTCTGCCGAGATAATGTGTGCTCCCAGGTGCCGGCTTCTGCAGTGGTGCAGCGCTATGCACTCGCCGAGGACGTGGATAATCGTTTCCTCGTCCTCGCGACAGAACCTGCAGATTTTGGTATCTGAAAGGCACTACTCAACTTAGTTACTCTTTACGTCAAGACAGATTCCATATCCCTGATTGTATAGCTAGGTAAACAGAGAGGGAGAGTCACGCTTCAATATGAATGGAGATGATCGAGAGTGTTTCTACTTTACTTCTTTTATAATGTTCTTCTAAACGAGATCTCAGCGAACAGCCATCGACGCAGGACATTTATAATGTACAAGTGTGTAAAAGGCGACTAAGGTAAATCTGCTGGCATGATCATCAGCACCCAGAGAAGGAAAACTCTGCATTTATATCAAAACCCTCGCCAACCCGTCTGCCAAGCGTGGTGAGTATGGCAATTACCCCTCATGTGATTGAGGGAGGCCCGTGCCACAGCAGTGGGGACTTAAATGGGCTGATGATGATGATGTGTAAGCACTTTTTGTTTCTTTAGCTACCCTCTGTTAAAATATTTGTATTGCCTTTTGTTATGTGACACTTCACACTTTTATTTTAAACACTGACAGTCTATTTGAATTATTTCGAAGGAATACTTTATCTTTTTACTTTACTTATAAAAAGTTCCGCAACACCCTCATATTTCGATGAGACGTCAAAGTGACACAACCGAAGAGGGATCAGGCAGCTGTAAAAGCTACGCTTCAGCAATAATGAGCCCGCTTGACAATTGTGATACCACA
This sequence comes from Marasmia exigua, assembly GCA_019059595.1. Lineage (NCBI taxonomy): Eukaryota > Metazoa > Arthropoda > Insecta > Lepidoptera > Crambidae > Marasmia > Marasmia exigua. The sequence continues at coordinate 11,768,160 of CM032478.1, forward strand.
GCCTCACAGAAAACCTAGATTCATTAATCAGTTTGGGCAGTTTTATTCTGAGAGT
>CM032478.1:11776104-11800303 GCA_019059595.1 Marasmia exigua
GTAAGTTATGTTTACAATGTATAATGTACCAATGGATAACATTTTATTTACACAAGGATATAAGGCAATGTACCTATTTCTAAAATATATTTTTTTACAATGTTAAATTAAATTATACAAAAGTTGTTAAATTTACAGTCTAAAAATAGATTTAGATTACAATGAGAAATTTTACTTACAATGTTCGTAACCAGATATTATTATGTACTATTTGTTATCAATTCATTTGAACAGAGCAATGTTTACATATTAGGCTTAGTCGGATTACAGGCAGTGTGTTATTGTTACGAGACTTGTTTTGATTATCCAGTGATTCTCAAACTGTTGTGTACTGGTATGTTGAACAATGCAAACTTTGATTTAAAGAATCCTGTGTTTCTCAAACTTCTTCAATGTTTACATTGTGTGTAAAAAAAAATTTTTTTTTGTAATTTTTTTTTAAATAAGGGGGGGAATGATGTAGTGACACACTATGCGACTTTTGTCGTGTCAGCGCATTTAATTCGCAATAGCCGCAAACCCAACGGGTTATGCGAGGGAATTTCTTCAGTCTTTGTCCAGTCGCGTGTGCAGCTACTAGTGTCCCAAAAGTAGTGTGTCGTTACGTCATTCACCCTTGAACTTGTGTGTACGGTGAGGCACTGTGCCTATGTAACAAGTGTGTGGACAATACAAATTGGTGATTGGACTTCTGCCGTTTTATTTGATATCCGAGGGCAACCCAGTTATGATAGGAAACTAAGGAGTCAGAAGTAAATAATCTACTTGGTGAGTTAGGCCAGCTATATACCTTACTCCCCACCTGCATCACACATCACCCGTGTCCTTAAGCGAGGTGACGCCCAAGTGCCACCCCGAAAGCGGTGACCTGAAAGTGGTGACGGGAAAAAGTATTCCATCGAAATAATTCAAATAGACTGTCGTCAGTGTTTAAAATAAAAGTGTGAAGTGTCACATAACAAAAGGTAACACAACTATTTTAACAGAGGGTAGCTAAATAAACACATCATCATCATCAGCCCATTTAAGTCCCCACTGCTGGGGCACGGGCCTCCCTCAATCACATGAGGGGTAATTGCCATACTCACCACGCTTAGCAGACGGGTTGGCGAGGGTTTTGATATAAATGCAGAGTTTTCCTTCTCTGGGTGCTGATGATCATGCCAGCAGATTTACCTTAGTCGCCTTTTACACACTTGTACATTATAAATGTCCTGCGTCGATGGCTGTTCGCTGAGATCTCGTTTAGAAGAATATTATAAAAGAAGTAAAGTAGAAACACTCTCGATCGTGCCATTCATATTGAAGCGTGACTCTCCCTCTCTGTTTACCTAGCTATACAATCAGGGATCTGGAATCTGTCTTGACGTAAAGAGTAACTAAGCAGAGTAGTGCCTTTCAGATACCAAAACCTGCAGGTTCTGTCGCGAGGACGAGGAAACGATTATCCACATCCTCGGCGAGTGCAGAAGCCGGCACCTGGGAGCACACATTATCTCGGCAGACGAGATCAAGAGCTCCCCCATAAGCTCCATCCTCGGGCTTATCCTGGAGCTGGGGCTACATGAGGTGCTGTAATAAGTTTTGGGACTGCCACAATAGATCTTCTACTAGTCGCAGTGGCTATGAGATGCAATGCTCACCCCATTTCATTCAAATAATAATAAGAATTAAGTAGAAACACTCACAGTCCGCCACGGTGACCTTGAGCCGGTAGCCCGCGAAGTGGCGCGAGTGGTCGGAGCGGAAGCGCAGGCGCAGCCGGTTCCCCCGCGACTGGTAGCGCAGCAGCTTTAGCTTGCCCCCCCAGTCACCGCACAGGCGCCGCGCGCGCGCCGCCGCCGCGTCCCGCGACCAGCCCGCGCTCGTCGCGTCCGACTCCGGGAGGAGGTACTCTGGTTCTTCCCACACCTGGTTAATTAAAGGAGTTACTAGAGATTTTTTTTTATTCATGATCGGTTTGCTCTTGGCTTCACACTGAACTGAAGAGTTGAGAAGAAATCTACGATGGAGTGAGCTTACCTTAAAAAAGTAGTAGATAGATAGATAGATATTCTTTATTGCACAAAAATAAAATACAAGCATTATAAAACAACAGCAACAGACAGTACAATAAGGCCGGCTTATCGCTTGTAGCGATTTCTTCCAGACAACCTTTGGGTAGAGGAAAGAAATATCGTATTCGTAATAAAGGAAGGCTATGATTATTATTTATGAAGAGCGATAGTTGCTGAATGGATAAGAACGTGTATTCCAATTATGGTTTTTTTATATGATACGTGGCAGACGAGCAGACAGATCACCTGATGGTAAGCGCTTGCCACCGCCCATGGACACCAGTGGAGTCACAAGTGCACTGCCAACCTTTGAACCCCTCTTTCCCCCGGATTAAGGTGACGGGTTAGGCACACTTGCGATGCCAATCGATTTTAATTTTTAGCTATAAACCGGATCTATTTTAAACAATTTCGGGGTTACAACCTCTCCGCAAACACTTATACTATTTATTTTAGTAGCTAAAAATTAAAATCGTTTAGTAGCTAAAAATTAAAATCGTTTGGCGTAACCCGGTTTAGTAACTAAAAATTAAAATCGTTTGGCGTCGCTGTGTGCCCTACCCGTCACCTTAAGCCTCCGGTACAGTCACTCACGCAGCGAAACACAGCACATCGCTGCTTCACGTCGGTTTTCTGTGAGGGCGTTCTCATGTTTTATGAACATAAAGCATGAAAAATGCATGCAATAATATCCCTTGTATAAAATTGGGTTTTTAAATATACGAAAGTATACGTAGGACGTATCATTATAAATACCTATTTCACAACATAAATATTTCACAACATTACATAGATTGATCACCGAGATAGGTAGCTCAAGCACCTGTGTTACGGATATCAGAATCAACAGTGGGATTACAAATATATACACATAATACTTTTTTGTTTGTAAATATATACATAGTTATAATATATAGAAAACACCCAGACCAATACCAACAGACATGTTTATCTTTATCTTTACTGTGCGGGGATCGAACTCGCAACCCTTGGACCAAAGGCAGCGTTCACTACCATTGTTCCAAATGGGTCGTAGTGTTACAACTATGTGTTAAAATTATTTAGTCATCATCATCATCATCAGCCAATTTAAGTCCCCACTGCTGGGGCACGGACCTCCCTCAATCACATGAGGGGTAATTGCCATACTCACCACGCTTGGCAGACGGGTTGGCGAGGGTTTTGATATAAATGCAGAGTTTTCCTTCTCTGGATGCTGATGATCATGCCAGCAGCTTTACCTTAGTCGCCTTTTACGACACCTCGGTAAGAGTGAGGGTGGCCTATTCTACTCTGCCGGGGACCACACGGCCCACACGGCAAATTATGTAGTAGTTACAACTCGCTGGACGGCAGTCGCTTCTTTGTAATCATGGTGTATCCGTACCTCGGGTTCCAAAGTGAAAGCATTGGACAAAACAGGGAATACACACTAAGATAAGTCGGATAAATTTTATTAGTTAACACTCTTTCACCTCATTCTCTGCGCTGTATGTGTCGTGGTGGTCTTCAAGAAGCCACTCCGAGTGGTCGGTCACGTTGTCCACTCCCGTCTCGATGATCTCTAAGAAGTCGTAGCTGCAACTGCAAAAGATAAATAGCATTTAACAAAAACGAAACGAACGAAGTTATTAGCGTAGTAAAGTTAGCGTAGCATATTACTTATTATTAAAGCCGATTCGTCCAATCTTTATCCAACGATAAATCTATGGAATAGTGTAGTTACATGCAGTGTAAAATTAGTATCCGTTCTACCAACTATAGCTGAAACTGAATTCAAGACCAAAAAGCTACTACAATGTTGCCAATGCAATAAAATGATCTTACAATAGTATATAGCTATTTCCTAAAAACAAACCCTGACATAATTTATTTATTTGTAATTTTAATTCTCTAATTTAAATAAGTGAATCTATTTATTTATTTTTACATAAATACAAGACGCTTTAATAAAAACTTAATAATCCGTATTGTTTGGTTGCAAAGCTGGTATTGAGCGTGTATCACTTGAGGTGTTAACAACATTTGACTGACTTCGACTGTTGACTAGGGTACTAGGTCACAATATCAATTCATTTTTTCTGACGAGTTGTTTAGCTTAATAACGCATAAAATCGAAAACTAAGAAGAGAATAAGAAGAAGAATCTGAAGTTCGAATGTGGTTTTCCTCCATAGTGGTTTTTGTCTTGTTGAGTTTTTTGCTAAGTTTTGGTAAAAATGGTTTTATCTCACTTTTCCATACTGTCTGAATAATATTATGCCACACTTTCGCTTCTTTACAATAAAATGTTGTCATGTTAGTTGAGTTGAATGTTCAATGTCAGTTGAGTTAAAAATAAAGTTTGTAATTAAGATTCTTTGTTTTAAGAAATTCCATAAAAATGAAAAGAAGCATATAACAAAGGTTGGCGAAACCAGAAAACTGCGTTTGACAATGACTGAAGTGACATTGGTAGATTTGACAGTGACGTATCTGTCGTAGTTTTTTTGGTCTTGCATTCCAGTTTGGAGTGTAGGTAGGTACTCATCCAACAGTCAACGCCTATTCCAATGGTACATCCTTATACCGCCAATTTTGACACAATAGCTAAAATTTTAAATGGCGTTGCCATAGTCACATCTGTTTTTGACTTTTGACATTACCTGTATAATTCTACTTAACAAATATATCCCGGTAACATTACGATGAACTACAAAACAGTACATATTGTTTTTTGCCGGTTTATATTGTCATTCGTTCATTCACTCGTGAGATATGGCTTACCGGCTTTGGACTTTGTAGAGGTTTTCATGATAATAAAGTAACGGATAATGATTCTCTTATGACTTTCATATTGGTTGAATCCGGCATAAAACAAACAATACGAAGAAGATTGTTACATATTGCGGTACCATTGATATTGCCGATCAGCAATTACCTCATTATAGCAGCGCGTGGAAACAACCAAATCTAGGTATCGAGTCAGCGCAACGTGCCGCCGCCCGCCGCGCACCCGACACCGGACGGAGCCTCGCAATATTTCGTCACTCTTGATTCACACATCGATCAGTTGTCACCCAAATTAGCATATACTTCACTATTGTAATTTGTATACATTAAACTTATTTTAATTAAATTTTGTATTTTTTTGCATCCTCCGGCTGTAGCCTTCGTAATTAGATACTAAACAATGTTGGTTGAAAAACAAAAGACTTTGTTGATATGATGAAAGAATATTTACAATAGCATTTTTTTGCAAATTTTTGCATTCTATGACTGATTGAGTATTTACTACCACGAAATGGCGTCGATATTAAAAGGCTTGTATGGAATTTACAATTTCATGCATGAAAGATAAAATACCTCTTCATTTTCTAGCAATACCGAGTTTACATCAAATATCAATATCTGTAATAGTTCCCGATAGGCGCTCAAGCCTCGGGCCGAGGCACCAATTTGCAGGAGCGATCATATCCATACCGCAGATTGAACTGCCAAACACACGTGTTTGTGGCGTCAGCTGAATAGGCTTTTCCGGGCGTTCGACTACAATACACTCCCCTCGTAAGGAAGGCTTCACAGATGCAATATTTACAGTACCTGTTGTAATTAATATTTGCAAGAGTGATATCGAAGGTTGCGTTGCCACACATGGTAGAACACGCGTGTTTGCAGCGGTATATGTGTTTCCAGCCGACTCGCGCTACACCCTCTCGTAAGGGCTTCACGGTCAGTGATATTGCATTAAAGTGACGGGTAGGGCACACTGGCGACGCCAATCGATTTTAATTTTTAGCTACTAAACCGGATCTATTTTAAACAATTTCGGGGTTACAACCTCTCGGCAAACACTTATACTATTTATTTAATACTTATAGTTAACTGTTTAGTCAGCTTTTGCACTCGAATTTCGGATTACCGCTTTTGGCGTGAATCAATTTTTCGCGTACAAAAACTTGCCCAACATTTGTGAATGGTTATTTAATAAATAGTATAAGTGTTTGCCAAGAGAATGTAACCCCGAAATTGTTTAAAATAGATCCGGTTTAGTAGCTAAAAATTAAAATCTGTTGGCGTCGCTAGTGTGCCCTACATTGAGCTGCCAAACACACGGATTTGCACAGCGACTCAAGCTACAGCCTACAGTAAGGAAGGCTTTACAGGTGCAACAATTTGGATACCTGTTGTTATTATTTTTTGCAGGATCTATATCACTTCAATGACATAAATCGAACTGCTAAACACAGATGTTTGTGACTCTAGCAGAATAAACTTTCGCGGGCGACTCAAGCTACACCATTTACAGGACCTATTGTTATTAAAATATTAATATCAACAGGAACGATATCGCATGTTAAGCTGCCAAACACACGTGTTTGCGGCGCCGAAGGGCACACGTGTGTTTGAATAGGCTTTCCAATTAGGAGCGGTGGAAATACCAACAAACATAGCAACAAACTTCTGAAGCTATAATTTGAAAGTCGGGAGAGAAAAGCAAGTAAGTATACATTTTTTTCCTATTTTTTTAACAACAAGTGCATTCTCAACAGAGTCCCAAGTGTCTAGACTCTCAAAACTAAAGTAATCTCATGTAGAGTTAAGTGCACTTATTAAACGAGTCGCGCGAACTTTGTGCATCTTCCCAACTTTCCCGGCATTACCAAAACTTCGAGATCATGTGGGAAAGCTAAATACGGACATCATGAGCTTCTCTGTTATATTTTAATTATTTATTTTTATATGATAAGTAGCAAAACAAAATTTTAGTGGCCACTTTTTTTTGAGCCACGCTTTGGCATGAATGGGCCGGATCCACCGGAGTGATACCAAGGCCTCACAGAAAACCGGCGTGAAGCAGCACTGTACTGTGTTTCGCTGTGTGACTGAGGGTACCGGAGGCCCGATCAATGTGGCATACGATCACGGCGATACGGCATAATAATTTCAGCAGAGACAATTTTCTTGTTTTGTACTTTTTAGATCGTGTTTTTTTGGTAGTCGGGTTTTAGTTTTTAAACATTATTTTTTAAAACCAAATGCTTTAAAATTCATCCTGCTGTTTCTAATCCATCGTCTTGTAAAGTGATGGGACGAAATTGTCAATGTCGTTGTTACAGATTTTTTTTAACCAATTACTTGTTCATCGTATCAGTTTAAGGCCAGATTCGAATAATCTTTAACCGTGGATAAATCTATGGTATAACTTCAGATTTGTATTGAATGACAGCGCTATACCATAGATTTAGAATCGGAACAACTTTGTTTGAATCACCCCTTTAATCTAAAATGAGTATCTACACTTTAATCTTGTCCGGATTACGCGTTTTGTTTGCGCGTTTTACACGTGATTTGTGGTTCATTGCTCTTTCGTAAGAAGTTCTATAAATAATACACGGAATGCCTCCAGTAATGAAATACAAATCGTGCGTAAAACTCTCACTGTCACTTTGACAGACTCTTTGAAAGTGGTCTCCCAAAAAATAAACCAACCACGCGTAGGTACATAGTTACAAGTAATGCTATTCTCAACGTATTAAATATCAAGTAAATATCAGCCGTATAATAAAATTGTTACTCGATACCGATACTCTATAGTATATCATGAAAACTTCATCGTCATCGTCAGCCCATTTAAGTCCCCACTGCTGGGGCACGGGCCTCCCTCAATCACATGAGGGGTGATTGCCATACTTACCACGCTTGGCAGACGGGTTGGCGAGGGCTTTGATATAAATGCAGAGTTTTCCTTCTCTGGGTGCTGATGATCATGCCAGCAGCTTTACCTTACTCGCCTTTTACGACACCTCGATAAGAGTGAGGGTGGCCTATTCTACTCTGCCGGCACCACACGGCCTTTGAAAACGTATCTTTCAACATTTACGATCCTTTAGAAGTCATCATCATCATTTCAGCCAATAGAGGTCTACTACCGGACATAGGCCTCTCCCAATGTTCTCCACACAGATCGGTCCTGAGCCGCCCGCATCTAATGGATTTCCGCGGCCTTCACCAGGTCGTCGGTCCACCTTGTGGGGGGGCTGCCAACGCTGGGGCTTTCTGTAGGTGGCCTCCAATCGAGAAGTGTTCACCGACCACTATTCGCCACGCTATGTGCAAGGTCAACTGTCACTTAAGGTGACGGGTAGGGCACACTAGCGACGCCAATAGATTTTAATTTTTAGCTACTAGCTAAAAATTAAAATCTATTGGCGTCGCTAGTGTGCCCTACCCGTCACCTTAAGGCATGCAATCCTTTGGACTATGAACTTAGTTCTCCTGCGGTTCTCATCATATCTGATACGATCACGCCTTTAGAAATAAATAATATATGCTTTAAAACAAAAAAAAACATCTTGAATAAAAATAAGTTGAAAGTGGAATATCGATATTTCATTTATCTCGGGAAACCCTACCACTACCTATTCCAAGTGGCTAACCGACTACAAATCTTGCCAAGACTTGGCAGCGCTTAAGAACTACTTGGCATGCAGTCCGACAGGCGGACCAACGGTGTTACCGTAAAATATTGCTCATATATCACTATATTATGTATTTAGAGCTCACTAATGGTTCATATAATGTGGCTAGAAGTGTCCTGTATTATACTCGTATGTTAAATGTATTGGAAATTTTATTTCACTGGTATGTTAAATAATATGACAGAAAGGAGACAATCGGTTTTGCATAGATAAATTATATACCAGAAAAAAATTATATTTTAGTTAATTAACCTCTATAAATAACAACGGAACTGGCTATGTTAACTTAATTCCATAGATATATATTTTTCAGTATCAAAAACACTTTATAAACGTATTGTGCACTATTTTTTTATTTTTACTGTCTTCAAAAACGCACTCAATAACATAACAGAGATTAGAGAATGCAATGTCCGTCCTGTCAATTGATCTCATTCGCTTTTCGTAAGTGATTCATTGTATTACAGATATAATGAATTTACTGCTCAAATATTTTTTGGTCAGTTAACACGATTATGGGAAACATGTGAATGTTTATTTTAGAAATTGTAGTTATTGCTATTGTGTTACAAATATTACTTTTTATGTGATAGGTGGCAGACGTGCAGACGGATCATCTGATGAGATTGTTTTTTTAGCTTTCACTGTTTTGTTAAAAAATCATTTGAGTACTTGGCTGATTGAAAATTATTGTTTATTTTTTACTAAATACGTTGGATTAGAAAATGTTTCAATGCGCAAAATGTTGGACGCGCACCCCCTATTACAAATCGCGAATTAAAGATAGTCGCGGAACAAAATTCGTGTCAGCCCCTTTTAACATTGCGTTTTGAAACGGGATGGCATGAGCTTTAGTACCGTAATAAGTTTAGATCGCGATTTAGAATAGGGCAACGTTTTGTAGATCTCTCCTTGAGAGTTGACCACACTCAGAATATTAAAGATAAAAAATTCTTTATTCAATTTAGGTCCACTTATGAATGTCAAAATAATACATATTATCTACCGCTGGTTCGGAATGTCGATTTCTAATGAGAAGACACCAGCAAGAAACTCAGTAGTTACTCTTTTCAAATATTGATGATGTTACAGAGTTTCAATTGAGAAGAGAAAAAAGATACAATTATGAAAGTTAATAGACTACTATGAATAACAACTCAAAAGATTAATCAATTAACATGACCAAGAATCCTTATCATTTAAATAGTCTTGTACACTATAGTAACCTTTCTTCAATAGGCAGGTTTTAATATGAGACTTAAACTTATCCAGTGATAGGTCAATGACATTTTGTGGTAACTTATTAAATATCTTAATACTTAAGCCAACAAACGAATTACCGAATTACCTACTTACCACAAAATAATACATTCAGAAAGCCAGCTGCCAACATCATGTGCTAAACGAGTACATATATTAGTGCGACAAACGCACAATTTTTATGAGATAGGGAGGCAAACGAGCAAATGGATAACCTGATGGTAAGCGATCACCGTCGCCCATAGACATGAGCCACACCAAAAATACATAATATGACGACCCGTTTGGATCAGTGGTAGTGAACTCTGCTTCTGGTACAAGTGTTGTGGGTTCGATCCTCGCACAGGACAAACATTTCTGTGCATGAACATGTCTGTTTGTATTGGTCTGGGTGTTTTCTATGTATTTTAAGTATGTATTTACAAAAGGCGTCGTAAAAGGCGACTAAGGTAAAGCTGCTGGCATAATCATCAGCACCCAGAGAAGGAAAACTCTGCATTCATATCAAAATCTCGCCAACCCGTCTGCCAAGCGTCGTGAGTATGTCAATTACCCCTCATGTGATTGAGGGAGGCCCGTGCCCCAGCAGTGGGGACTTAAATGGGCTGATAATGATGATGATGATGATTTACAAAAGAAAAGTATTAAATGTATATATTTGTAATTCCGCTGTTGATTCTGATATCCGTAACATAGGTGCTTGCTCTCCATATCTCGGAGTCAAGTCAATGTATGTGTTGTTGTGAAGAAAAAAAATTAAATGCGCGCGTTGTATTATTACGAGTATGTGTGATTTCGTCGTGAGACGGAGACTGCTTACGTAACGTGTGCGAAGAGATACAATACGATATACAACCTAGCGCGTAGGTGATCGAAGCCTTCGATATCCAAGTCAGCTAGAGCCGCCTATGTGTCTATTTCTTTACACAAATACAAATACAAATTCATTTATTCGTCATCACAGGTGGTACAAAGTTGACAGAGGTAATGTATGTGGTAACTCCATGATGCGCCTACAATGGCATACGAAATCATTAGATGCGAAAAAAGAATTATAATAATAATAAAACTTGTCATCATACACAATATTATTAGATGAAAATAATAGGTAAACATTTAAAAACATAGATATTAATTAGTTAGTGTTAGTACAAAAAACATTACAAATTAATATGGTAATAGAATTAAAATATTATGGTGATTAAATACATTAAAAAAGAGAGAGAGAAAAAAAAATTACAATTCAAATGCAGTATCATCAAAGTATTCGTTAACACTATAATAACATTTTTCTATAAGAATTCGGGATAGCACATTTCTAAATTTATACAGATTAAATTGTTTAATATATTCAGGGAGTTTATTGTACACTTTCGAAGCCATTTCAGTAACATTTTTGCGCATTAGAGCGGTAGCACAGATATTTTTTTCAATTTTAGTTGGTCTAGGGCGAAGATTAGGCACTTGATCTTGTTTTTTGAACAGATTTGGATTAGATTTAACGAATATACATAGCTCAAATATGTACATGCACGGCAGGGTTAATAATCTAAGCGACTTGAAATGAGGCTTACATGTTTCTATAGGTTTTAGACCACACATAGCTCTGACACATCGCTTTTGGGCCCTTAGTAGTACGTCTCTGTAGGTCGAGTTGCCCCAGAAAATTAGGCCATACCGAAGAGTAGAAGCTACAAAACCGTGATAAGCTGTTAACACTGTAGCATGGTTCGATGTTTTAGCCAATTTATAAAGAGCAAATGAGAATTTGTACATTTTTTTACAAACTTCAGTAGAATGAGACTCCCATGACATATTGCTATCTAAGTAGATACCAAGAAACTTAGTATTATGAGTTCTCTGTATACTACAACCGTCGTAATCAATTTTTAAGCAAGGGATAACTTTTTTTTGCGTAAAGTGCATTATATTCGTCTTTTCCAAATTGATCTTTAATTTGTTTCTTTCTAACCATTGAATAACATCCTTTATACTATTGTTAATATTTTTTGCATAATTTGGGTAATTACCATCCTTGCACTCGACAAAAATAGTACTATCGTCAGCAAACAGTATCATTGGATGTATAATCGATTTGACTATATCGTTGATATAAATGATGAACAGAAGGGGTCCTAGTGTACTACCTTGTGGCACCCCACATTTAATCTGTCGTTCTTGAGACTTAAATTTTATTTCTTTTTTACCTGACAAACAAATTTGAGTCAGTTCAGTAGATTGATGTCTTTCCTGCAGGTAGGATGTTATTAGACTTAAAGCATTTCCTCGTATGCCGTAGCGACTTAGTTTTTCTATTAATATCTCATGATTTACGTGGTCAAAAGCTTTTGTCATGTCCATATAAATAGCGCATGATGGTATTCTCTTATCAAGATTGCTAATGGCTCTTTTCACAAGTTCGTATATGGCTGTATTAATTGTAGTGTTCTTCCGAAACCCTTTTTGTTCATTTATTAAAATTTTATGTTTTTCTAGAAAATCGTACAGTCTAATATGAATTACTTTTTCGAAGATTTTTGAAAATACTGGCAGTAAGGCTATTGGGCGATAATTTTGCGTCAATTCTTTGTCCCCTTTTTTAAAAAGTGGTTTGACAACTGCAGGTTTCAGTTTACTTGGATATTTTCCAGTAGAAAAACTCAAGTTTATTATGTGACTTAACGGTGTTGCGATTAAGTTACTAACAAATTTTATGGCTTTGGTGCGTATGTCATCATATCCAACACTATTTGTGTTTTTCAATGACTTTATTATATTAAGTACTTGGTCAGGTGTGGTAGGGCTTAAAAAAATTGAGTGAGTGTTATTTTCAATGTCAATAGAATTATTAATAAAGTTTATATTATTACTGTCGGTAATGTTGTCAATAAAAAAGTCGTTAAAAGCATTAGCAATGTTTATGGGGTCAGTAATGTATGTATTACCTATTTTTATTCTATTGATAGGTTCTTTTGGCATTCTAGTTCTAGAGTTTTTTATTACTTCCCACGTAGCTTTAGATTTATTATTAGATGTCCTTATGATATAATCATTTTGTGATCGTTGTGTTAATTTAATTATTTTTCTAAGTGTTTTAGAATATTTTTTATATGCAGTTTTGGTCTCTTGATTCTTTTTACACCTATATTGCCAAAGAAGTTCTCGTTTTTTCTTACAACAAGTCTTTATACCTTTTGAGATCCATCTATGTTTAATATTTAACCTTTTTTTAATAACTTTATACGGAAAACAGAGATCATAGATACATTTAAAAATATCAGTGAAACAGTCATATGCTAAGTTTGGATCATCAGAGCTTAAAGTCTCACTAAAAGTTAAGGTTTCTAATTGACTTTTGAATAAATTTAGGTTATCCTCACTAAGGTCACGACGTTCTATGTACCATGTTTCTAGAGCACATGACTTCTTCACGGGACATTTCAGTAATTGACCAGTGTGGTCTGAAAGTGCTGTATCAATGACTTCACCCTTTGATCCCTTAATGTTATGAGCGAAATTGTCCAGACATGTTCCACTACTTATTCTTGTCACCTCTTTAAATTGAAGTGATAAATTGCGACTTAATAATAGGTAACTGAAATCACGGCTTTTTTCATTGTTTTTTAAGGTATCTATATTAAAATCTCCGCAAATAACTACTTTTTTGGTTTTATTATTATCACACACAATATTTAATATTTGTTCTAGAGTTTCATAGAAAATGTCAAGACTAGATATATTTACATTAGGGACTCTATACATACATACTATTATCAAATTATGTTTTTCTATTTCTTTTGTGTAGGTACCTAGCCTTTTAGCCGACCTCGGGCTCTGAAGTGACAGCTTGGGACGTAACCGGGACTAAACGCTAGGATGTTGATGATGACCTACCCTACAAAGATTTCTTCTTTAAATGTCACAGAATCATCACGATGATAATAATCCTCCAACCGATTTCGGCTAAGGCGAATCTCAACGATCAGCCACTTACGCAGGATATATTATCACTTCCTCTCACCCATCTCTTCCTGTCCTCTGAGAATCATTCGTCTGCTTTGGGATCCATTGTTATTATTTTAGTTGCTATATTTTCTATTTATTAATCATATATAAAATATGAATATACTAAATATTCATATACTAAATATTCATATTTTATTTATGTATTTGCATTTAAACTTTCTGTGTAAGTAGGTATATAAATATTTAAGATTGCACCGCCCTACACCTTCATCAAGTGTCCTTTATCCAAAGGTTGCCTGGTAGAGATCGCTCATAGTGATAAGGCCGCCTTCGTTGTACACATCCTGTAATATCTAGTTTTAAGTTTTCATACTTTATTTTGAGTGCAATAAAAGTATATTCATTCATTCATTATAGTGCTATAGTGTGTGTGCGAAAATACAAGTGTACTCTCGATTCCCTTGCCCTCATATTCTGATGGGACACCAGTGTGACACCACCAGAAGGGGATCGGGAGCAGGACCAACGGGCTAACGTGCTATCCGAGGCGCGGAGGTACAAGACCGCCAACTTCCTGACTCCGGGCTGACACTGAGAATTTTTTAACAGAAAAACTGGCGACAAATTTTTGGCCCGACCCGGGGATCGAATCAATCAACAATTAATCAAAATCAAATGGCAGGACTTGTGAACTGAACAACGAACAAGTACCCACGGACACGAATTTACAAGCTTCGGAATGTGGGTTCAGGAGAGCCTCTCGAGTTGATTTCGTCGAGAACCCTTTATTGAAGACCCTCGAGGTGAACGTAATACTGCGGTGAGAGAGATTAATATTCGTCTTTTTGTGTAAAATCAACCGTTGTTTGGTTGTTCATTTCATATTATCACGTGTTTCTTTATGTGATAGGTGGCAGACGAGCAAACGGACTGCCATTGGACTCACAAGTACACTGCCCAGTGGCAGCCAAGATTCGCCCGGGGTGCAATCATTTACCTGGCGCCCTCTTGGTTCAAAGTGGATTACTTACAACAGGGAGGGTACCGGAGGCCCAATCCGGGGGAAAGGGGGTTGGCAGCGCACTTGCGACTCCACTGGTGTCGCGGGTGTCCATGGGCGGCGGCGATCGCTTACCATTTGGCGATCCGTCTGCTCGTCTGCCTATCCTCCTCCTATCACATAAAAAAAAACATCCCGTAATAACCCGTAAAACTCATAATAAAAAAAAAAACAATTGTTCCATACATTATTCTATTTTGTATGGAACAGCAGATTTTTTTTCGCTTATTTTGTTCGTCTAAGATGTTAAATAGACCACGATACATATTATGAGTTCTATTAACAATGTATTAAACAGCTATTATGATTCATCAGATACAACCCAGTGACAGACAGACAGAAAGATAGATAACAAAATCTAAGTGATAAGGTTTCTGACAGTTAAAATTGGGTCATGTCAAATTCTCCACCATTCATGTACAAAAACCACAAGATGGAAACCGAACATCCAGGTATCGATTCACCCTGACCTTTCGAACCTTTTGTAACATTCAGCACTGAAAGAGATGACGCGACACTTCCAGCCGGAATGGAGGCCATTAGAAGTAAAAGCCAGGTGTTGGAACCGCGGCGTCATCGCGCGCCAATGCTTCCGTGCCAGTAACTGTTTACTAATCTGTGGTGTAGATAAAGTTAAATGTTACTTATGGTTTCGTTTTTAAAATGCGAAATTTTGTAGATATGTGATAGAGAGAATTCTAAAGACAAACATTAGTTTTGAGTTTTGTTTTTAAAATTCGGAAAAGCGATAAATCATACATAAATCATTTATTTGCACAAAACATAGCCAGCGAGTGACTAAAGTCAAACGGTATTTTTTGGTTCCGTTTTCAAAATTGCGTTCAAATCAATCATCTGACTTTAAAAAAAATCGGTGTTTTTCTTTTTATATTATGGCTCTACCCGAAGATATCTAGCCAATGTAAAATTACTCATTGAGAATAAGTGGGTAGTCAACAGTCGAAGTCAGTTAAATAATAATAAATAAATAAATAAAATTTATTGAAAAACCTTTAGAACATAAAAGACATATGATCTACTTAAACTTAGAGAACAATTTTAAGTTTACTGCTTAAACTAGGAATTTCCTGTATCTTAGGCAGAAACGAAGAGAAAAAGGGACTTAAATTAACAAATTAATTTTAGCAATAAAACAAAACATAAAAACATCAAAATAACTAATCATTAAACTAAATCTCGAAATTACGTAATCTAGCGTGAATGTAAATAATACCTACGAGTGAACGTAAATGCCGTGTGGTCCCCGGCAGAGTAGAATAGGCCACCCTCACTCATACCGAGGTGTCGTAAAAGGCGACTAAGGTAAATCTGCTGGCATGATCATCAGCAACCAGAGAAGGAAAACTCTGCATTTATATCAAAACCCTCGCCAACCCGTCTGCCAAGCGTGGTGAGTATGGCAATTACCCCTCATGTGATTGAGGCAGGCCCGTGCCCTAGCAGTGGGGACTTAAATGGGCTGACGATGATGAACGTGATGATTATTTGTGAATATTGACCCAGTAATAATTTTGATGACACTAGTCATTTCGTGACGTTTTTAACGTTCATTCGTTCGTTCGTTTTTAAAAATTGTTTCACTGTCCACCGGGTGGACAGTGAAACAATTGTTAAAAAAGGCGTTTTTTTTTGCAGAATAAATGTTTGTCAAGCCTTTTAGTGTATCATTTTTTTACCTCCAACCAACTAACAACACAACGCCCTCTACAATGTTGATGGCTACATTCACCCCGAAAAACATTTTATTTTAGCGCAAAACTTCCGCCGATACCTCAGGGAGCTGTCGCATGTTCTGTTTCCGGAGATAAATAAAGCCGTAAAGTAATATTATTTTTTTTGCTAACGAACTGATATCTTTGAGTGTTAAATAAAAATTCTTGTTTCAGTAAAGAGTTACAAACTGTGCGGATAAAGAATGAGATCAGAAATGGCGTCGCATCTATTCACTTCTCCGAACTCTGAACGCACTCGTGGGGTGCGAGTATAGACGCAAATAGTGAGCGAGCGAGAAGTGGATAGATGCGCCGCCATTTCTGATCCCATTCTTTATCCGCTAAGGTTGTACACACGCCTACACGATGGTGCTCGCGTTGCCACTTGGGAGGATTGGAGTTGGTGGGCCGAGGCATGGTGTACTAACATAGAAAAAAAAATGTACTGTATGGAAACTAACGCCAACTAGTACCGTGCCTACCTATGACCGTGGGATAGCCACGTTTCGGCATGAATGGGCCGGTTTGACTGGAGTGATACCACGGTCTCACAGAAAACCAGCGTGAAGCAGCACTGTGCTGTGTTTCACTGCGTGAGTGAGGGTACCGGAGGCACAATCCGGGGAAAGG
Source organism: Marasmia exigua (assembly GCA_019059595.1). Taxonomy (NCBI): domain Eukaryota; kingdom Metazoa; phylum Arthropoda; class Insecta; order Lepidoptera; family Crambidae; genus Marasmia; species Marasmia exigua. The sequence goes on from CM032478.1 coordinate 11,793,271, forward strand.
GGGTTTGAAAGTTGGCAGCACACTTGTGACTCCTCTGGTGTCGCAGGTGTCTTGAGCGGCGGCAATCAACCCTCAGGTGATCCGTCTGCTCGTCTGAAACCTATCGCATAAAAAAAGTGGTTTCAGTGACACATCATAGCGTCTGGTTTCCGTATATGCTAGTTTTAGAGCAAATATTGCTCCGGTAGATGTCACTATGCATTTTTACATCGCCGAAGCAAAGCGTGTTTCTGGAAAAATGACCCCAAGCCGCCTAAATAGTTATATTTTTTTGTCATTCAACAGATAATTTATGCAGACGCTTTGTTGTAATACTATAATAGTGGTTTTAGTTTGGCGCTGGTTGTTGCGTTGGTTTCCAAACATTTAGAACTTTGATACTAAGATTAAACATAGCAGCATGCTCTCTAACTAAGTGTATGTAAGCACATGAGACTGCTGTCGTTAGCGTTTATAGAATTTACTCTCTTATTTTTATCATTCGATTACATTTTGCCGATTATAAATTAAAAACATTGATTTGGAATAGCGTGGGAGTAGCAACACTAGGCCATTCGGATGACAGGTAAAAAAATAAAAGAGAAGAGAGAACGGGGTGGTTGAAAAATTGTACGATCGGAGATTCGGATAGTGTTTTTGGAATAAAAACAGATAAGTAACTAGTGTAATGTTTTAATTTATCGTCTAGCTAATACGTGTCTACCAAACAACGCGAATTAGGCACTCTATTTCAGATATAAATTTTACTCTATGGGAAAAGGGTCGCCCTTGCGGCTGTTACAGCCAGTTTGAGAGCGAGAGAGGCCGTGGCCGTGGCCGCTACGGGCGAGAATTTCAACTGAGGGTGAAACCCCGACCTCGAGTCTCGAATCTCCCGGGCGATGTACAGATACTACCGCCGTGGTTTAAGTGGGTATGCCTTTGGACGGCCTTTGATTAGCAATACAAATAATTAATGCGTATTTTATTTTGTTTTACTTTTTCTTACTACTGTCAATGTGAAATGTCTGTTTAATTTTGTCTGTGTCCTAGCCCTGTTCCTTCTGTTGAACATATACCCTGTATCTGTTAAATGACAAAAAATAACTATTTAAGCGTCTAATACAAAGATATGGAAAAAACATCTTCTTGTCTATTGCCTCCAAGAAGATGTTTTTTCCATATCTTTGTATTATATCCTATCATGGCTTTTGAATGTTTCATTCCTTGTTTTCCTTTCCATTCCTTAGTTTGCTCTTCGTTAAGCGTCTGCATAACTTATAATGTTGAATGCCAAAAATTATATATATAAATATTTAGGCGGCTTGGGGTCATTGTTCCGGTAACACGCTTTGATTCGGCGATGTAAAATGCATAGTGAGATCTACCGGAACAATACTTCCTCTCAAACTAGCAGATACGAAATACAGACGCTTTGATGTGTCTCTAAAGCACTAGATGGCGTTAGTTTCCATAGAGTACGATTTATGTTCAATCAATACACTATGCCTTGGCCCACCAACTCAGGGTACAGGTACAGGCGGTTAATTAATGTTTACTTACTTAATTTTTCTTGTATTTACTATAAATAGCTTCTACTTTATAATTGTGTTCAGTACATAACTACTAATTATATTTAATTATGTAATCATAGGTGTTTCTTTAGTATTGCTAGATAAACGTTTTTAAGTGTGAAGGTAAGTGTGTCATGTAAATTTTCAGAGTCATCAAATTGTTAACTGGGTTAATCTTGAATCAAGTCTGGTTTATTTATTTTTAGGTTTTCATTATTTACATAGGCGCTAAATTTGGTAAAATTGGATTAAGTTTTTTAATTTAATGTTTATTGTTAAAATTGATAGGCTCATTTTGTTCTTTTCTTTCTTTCGTTTTTGCCTGAGATACAAGATATTCCTAGTTCAGGCAACAATCCTAAAATTTGTTCCCTTAATATAAGTAGATTATAAGTATTTATATAGTTCTCGTGGTTTTTTATTTAAAAAAAATATTTATTTATGGACACTACATCTATAGAATGTCTGTAGAATGTCAACATCATCATCAGCCCATTTAGGTCCCCACTGCTGGGGCACGGGCCTCCCTCAATCACATGAGGGGTAATTGCCATACTCACCAGGCTTGGCAGACGGGTTGGCGAGGGTTTTGATATAAATGTAGAATTTTCCTTCTCTGGCTGCTGATGATCATGCCAGCACCTTTACCTTAGTCGCCATTTACGACACCTCGGTAAGACTGAGGGTGGCCTATTCTACTCTGCCGGGGACCACACGGTAGTATGTAGAATGTGGTTTGTGGTAATAGGCAGTCAGTCATACAACTGATTGCTGTTTGTATCAACAATCCAACATCATAGTGCGGATTAATTGAGTCTTAAACCTAATTACCCGTGTTACATACAACCGTATGTTGTTATAACTGAGTTTAGCTAATTAACCGCAACACGTAAACTGTCACGTTGCTTTGATCAAGATGGTGTATTATAATGTTATACCAAGTCGTTATAAATATATTCTATATATAGGTTATAGTTTTATTTACCTTTGTTAAGCAAACGTAGACGACCCGTTTGGAACAGTGGTAGTGAACGCTGCCTCTGATACAAGGGTTGCGGGTTCGATACCAGCACAGTACAAACATTTGTGTGCATGAACATGTTTGTTTGTATTGGTCTGGGTGTTTGCTATGTATTGTATTGTATCTTATGTAATACATATATTTACAAAAGATAAGGTATTATATGTATATATTTGTAATCCCACTGTTGATTCTGATATCCGTAACACAGGTGCTTGAGCTACCTATCTCGGAGTTAGATCAATGTATGTGATGTGAAATATTGATTTAAACGTAGTATATATCTGCGCTGATAATACTTGTAGGAAATGTAGGTGGTACTTTTGAAAGAAAATTTGACTCAATACCCAATTTTTTTGTTGCTTCCATAGTGTACGTAAGAGATAGTGAAGTATAATAATAATAATAACCTCCAACTGATTATGGCTAAGGCGGCTAATCTCAACGATCAGCCACTTACGCAGGATATATTATAGTGCTCAGGTGTGTGGACAAACACAAGTGCAGTCTCTATTCCCTTGGCCGCATATTCCGATGGGACACCAATGTGACACGACCGGAGATGAATCGGGCGCGGGACCAACGGCTTAGTGTGCTTTCCGAGGCACGGGGGTACATGACCGCCAACTTTCAGACTCCGGGCTGACACTGAAAATTCCTCAACAGAAAAACTCAGGTACAAATTTTGGCCCGACCCAGGCATCGAATCTGGGAAAGCGCAGCCGTCGATTAAAAGTGCGACGCACGACCAACTGCGCCAACGAGGCAGACAAGTTATGATTGTTATGGTGAAGTATAACAAAGCAACCACTGCAGACCCTGTTAGGGCATTGCAATAATATGAGAGGGGACAGCCTTTGCTCAGCAATGGGACGCTACAGGCTAACATAAAAAAAACATAAAATCAGGCTAGTATGCTCTTATAAATAAATAAATAAAATAAAAAAAAAAATCATTTATTTCAGGCTTTGCCCATAATATTATTAGTATACAAAAATACTTAAAAATTATGTTAGTAGAACCACAACCAATTAATTTAGGTATCTGCCGCGCGCTGCGACCCCGGGCAAGCGCACATGCACTTGGACCCAGTGCCGCAGCGCGGGGCTGTCCGGCTTCTGGCTGAGCACGTTCAGGATGGTGTTGGGGCTCCCGCGCTTGCGGTGCATCAGCGACGCGATGCGGCGCCGCACCACGGCGTGGAAGCCGTCAGTGTGCGCGTGTGCAAACATCGCAGATGCAATACAGTAGCGCGGGAGCCCCACCAGTACCCTGAACGCATTATTATATGATAAAATGTGATATACATTATAATTTAAAATATTATGCAAGTATTTAAATATAAGCATGTTTTAAGTACTACAAGTCCCACTCAGCGTTGTATTGTACTTAAAATTTTCTATAGAAAAATGTTAGCACTAGTGTTGTAAAAATGCTCGAGTCGGCGCTTAAACGCTTGAGTCGACGCCAGATTGCTATCGCTCAAGTCGGGAAAAAGTATTTTCTGAGCACCGGACTCAGCGCTCGGCTTGACTAGAGCGCGCGTTTAGATTAAACAGCTAGGGAAACTGTACAACTGACAGTACAATAAGGCGGTCTCATCGCTTGTAGCGAGTTCTTCCAGACAAACGGGGTAGAGGAAAGAAATAACGTATTCGTAATAGGGGAAGGCAGTGCAAAGCAGCTTAAACTTGTTTGTCTTAAAGACTGACCGGATGGCGCAATTGGTAGTGACCCTGCTTCTTACGCCAAAGGTCGTGGGTTCGATCCCCACCCTGGACAAACATTCGTGCGATGAACACATGTGTTTGTTCAGTGTCTGGGTGTAATATATGTATTTAAGTATATATTTGTGTTCCTCTGTTGTCTTAAATCTGTAACACAAGTGCTTAAGCTACTTAGTACGGATCAGGTCAACGTATGAGATGTTGTGAGAATTATTATTATTATTATTATAAGTATGTACAGATTCGTAGGACGCTCTGTATACTACGACAATATCCACTGAGTGCTACGTTAGTATTGCTACGATATCTAAGTTCGTAGCGATACGTCATGTAGCACAGCTACGAAATTTATTTGTAGCAGTAATTGTAGCGTAACTTAAAAATTGTGTCTTAGATTTAACAATTGGATGAAATAACTGAAGCAAACGTGCAAATAGAGCTATAACGATTCCATTTATTAATATTGCTGATCGTTTTATCGACTCCTTTATTGATAAGAAGATTAGCAATATTAATAAATGGAATTGGGAATTGGGACTGATAAGTAATTAAAGTTAGATACTCAATATAGAAAATTATCTGACTGGACTGACCGGATGGTGTTCGATTCCCACCCTGGACAAAAATTCGTGCGATGAACACTTGTGTTTGTTCAGTGTCTGGGTGTAATATTGCTTGCTTATTTTAGTATATATTTGTGTTCCTCTGTTGTCTGATATCTGTAACACAAGTGCTTAAGCTACTTAGTACGGAATCAGGTCAACGTATGAGATGTTGTGAGAATTATTATTATTTTTATCTTAAGGTTTTCATGGCAAGTAGTATTACAAAAAGTACCCAAGTTGCAACATTATAATACGCGAGAGTTTTGGACTTTTAAATAAATATGAATATTTCACATCACATACATTGATCTGACTCCGAGATAGGTAGCTCAAGTACCTGTATTACGGATATAAGAACCAATAGCGGAATTACAAATATAAACATAAATAATATAACGTTTCTTTTGTAAATACATACTTATAATACATAGAAAACACCCAGACCAATACAAACAGACATGTTCATGCACACAAATGTTTGTACTGTGCGGCGATTGAACCAGCAACCCTTGCACCAGAGGCAGCATTCACTACCACTGATCCAAACGGGTCGTTTCAAAGTTTTCAAAGTCTACTTTTGACTGAGGTATTTCACAGCTATCACAGCTGTGATAGCTGTGAAATACCTCAGTACAGTATCATCATTACATAGTGTAGAACATATTGACATGAAAATCATATAAGCATAGCGATAGCACGTAGCATGCTATTCTGTGAAAAATAGCAATAATTGCCAACATTAATACACGCGTCCATCTCATCTTGCCCGTGGTACTAATCGGAGCCATTCCTGCTGCAGTGTAATATACAGCACTAATTGCTGCAGTAAATATCCTTCCGAATCATAAAACACATTACGGGAATTCTGATATATCTAGATACACCACAGATCAAGACAGAAACTATTACACTAGCGATCTGTCTGATTTCGCTAATGCCCGCCCATGAAGGCGTTGATTACTAACCACCAGGTGACCCAATTCAATTCAATTCAAATAATTCTTTATTTGCAACGCTTGATCACAATCTCACCTGATGGAAAGCGTCGATGAGGTCTAGATCTCATCGATGATACGCGTTTGCCTAAAAGATGCCTGTTCACTCTTGCCTTAAAGATGCCCAGATTATAATGGTCAGGAAAAACAGATCTCGGCAGAGAGTTCCATTCCTTAGCCGTCCGCATTATAAATGTGGAAGCAAATCGCTTCGTGCGGATAAGGGGTATTTCTACCACATAAGGATGAAAGCACTCGCCGCGCCTTGTCGTCCGATGATGGAATAGGCTGGGGGGGATCAAATTATGTAGAACCTCCGCACACTCCCCGAAATGAATCCGGTAGAAGACCGAGAGGCATGCCACTCGTCGACGGTGGTTCAGGCTCTGCAGGCCAGCTTCGAAGTGTATATATTTCGGACCCTTGTACGAAATATTTGAATTAAAAGTTATTTTTATCAATGGTGACATGAGGCAACTTGCCTATTGAAAATTATGGCTTCCCGTTATTAAAAAGTGCGCGTTCTTATTCTATTTATTTTTACTGATTTACCATTGGTCTGGCACCTGCTAGCAATAAATAACCTGCTCAATAAACTAAGTGACCGTTAAGGTTTAGCATAAAAAACGTAAAACTCAGATTACCGTCATCCCTACGATTAACCCTGCAGATGTGTCAATACTTCCCGAGTTATTTCGAGCAGTAAATCCCTATCGATAAATATGCCAATGATTTGAGTTGCGACGATGGATCGATAAACCGGAATTGTAGAAGAAAAATGATAAGTAATTCTTTAGTCGATTTTTTAGCCATCGCAGCCAATATCGACGTACAGTGGCATTTATGCAGGGTATATTATAGTGCACAATGAGTGCTCAAATTGAAGTGCTGTATTTCTTTACCTTTCTCCACAAACAGGGAATTTGACTAACTGAATCAAGGCAACACGTCCATAATCAATATCTTAGGAATAAATAAACTAAAATAAATAAATACATATTTCACGTCATCACATCTGACACCGAGATTGTAGCTCAAGCACCTGTGTTTCGTATATCAGAATCAACAGCGGAATCACAAATATATACGTATAATACTTTTCTTTGTAAAAACATACTTATAATACATAGAA
>CM032478.1:11809508-11827544 GCA_019059595.1 Marasmia exigua
ACTTACTTACTTATATTTCAGGATTTGGGGAGTACCTAAGATAAGATAAGATAAGATAGTCATTTATTGTCAAACTGTGTTACAATTGTTGTTAGAGCATTGTGGTTAGTATCCACAGTTGCCCGTTTCGGACGTCCAATATGTCAGGGTTACAGATCAATTACAAAAAAAGAATATATATATTACATTTAGAATACCTACATTACAATATATGGATAGGAGTCAATTACCTATTGGTAATTATATTGAAGCAACTGCCTTTTTTGAGAAAGGGAGTCAAACTAGCAAGCGAGTCACCTGATGGCAAGTGATCACCGCTGCTCATGTACATCACCCACACCAGAGGGAGTGGAGATGCGTTGCCGGCATTTTAGGAAGGTACGGGCGGTATAGGCCTTTTACTGGATCATGGCTACATGTTTCAGACACTATCTAAAACCTGCAGGATTCCACACGAAGTTTTCCCTCACTACCGAGCTAATGGTAGAAATACGCACATAGATTTGAAAAATCCGAAAGTGCTTCTTTTTTTTATGTCATAAGTGGCAGAGGAGTAGACGCCCATGAATAGCAGTGACATCATTGGAGTCACAAGTGCGCTGCCAACCTTTATACCCTCCCCGGATTGGGCCTCCGGTACCCTCACTCACGCAGCGAAACGCAGCACAGTGCTGCTTCACGCCGGTTTTCTGTGAGGCCGTTTTATCTCTCCGGTCGAGCCGGCCCAGAAGCGTCCTAACAGTTCTTGGGTTCCTTCTTGGGTTATAAATAGTGGAACTAACAGAACTTACTTTAAAACTAAATATAGATTAGTTTGATCTATGTAGATGATCAACATTCGAACTACGTCCTTTTCCCTGTAGCCTGACCATGGAGAACTGTTTTTTTACGGCCAAAAAGTTTTCCAAGCATTTCTTACAAAATTATTATTAAATCAAGTCACTTATATTGATCAATCAGTTCACCATATGTATAAGCGTGGCGTAGCATTACGTAGGCGTGACGTTGACAAGGCTTGCACGCTTAACACACATAATCTCTAGTTTGATATTAATATGCACAACTACCCACATGTTCTTATTAAACAACGACATACCCTTTATACGTAGGTAGGGTAACCAATATCAAAGAAAACTCTTGATGAATAGCAGGACAGAAAAATTAAGCTTCGAACAGAATACGGAACCCTCGGAAATACGACGATGTCTCTCAGTACACCCAGATCCAAGACACCGGACGAGGATATTGACGTTTCTGAATTGACCCGACGGAAATTGAAATCCCAATTCAATCAGCAGCTCACCTGACTATTATACAGCTTGTATTTGCATATCGGGCCCTGCCCCTATCTCTGCCTGAGAGTTCACCCTTTAGAATATTCCGTCATTGGTACGCTAACTACAAATTAAATTAAATTGTGTTTCACACGATTTTAAACAGTCGCATCCAGTTTTTTTTCAAAACTACTAGCAGTAAGTTTACCTGTTGACTTTTCGTCGAGTTTAATCCCGGTTTTATTAAAGATAGCATTGTATTAATATTTTGGCAGAAGACAGAAAACACAGACTTTTTTAGGCAAAATATTATAGTCAACATTTAGTAAAACAAACAGAAGAAGAAGAATCAACCAGACCAATGACAACAAGAGCTGTCAGGAACACAAAAAATTAAAGTGTCCTCGACAAAATCTCTTCGGAAAACCCCGTATTCGGTACTAAATTTTGAAAACTAACAATGAAATGAAATTATATCAGGAGCCCAATTCTCGGGTTTGTGACATTACAAATACATGGCGGATATCACTTGAAAATCATACAAAAAAACTATGTTTTAGTGATATATGTCGTATGAAAAGAAATGTCACCAGCCCGAGAATTGGGCTCCAGACATCAAAATCCAGAATTTATCCCGTCAAACCAAAGCCGACGGGCACCCTACACCCAGTGGCATATTAAATGTAATCCGAGTGAACAAACAAAAGATTTGGCGAGTAGCTTTGTTCTAGCTTATTATTCATGGCGTTGCGTACAGAACGCCATGGGATAGTGATGTGGCTGGATTCAATATTGCCATTCGAGTAATTTAGGTAAAGTATTTTTTTTATAATGGCTCCTATCGTGTCTTACCTGTCGACGGAGACACAATCAACTCTGTCAATGTCAAGTGATTAAAAAGATGTTAATTGGATTATTTATTGACTTGTATGGGAGTTTTAATTCATTTAATTTTTATTAAGCTGTAAAACCTAAAACAAAGCAAAACATAACTATAATTATTTTAAAAATCAAATAAGTAAGTAAGTAGATTTAAATGCTCATCAATCTGACGTATTCGTTTTTTTTCACTCAAATAAATTACAAAATACTCATACTTTATGTATGTATGTACAAAATCCGTATAAGTTTTTTTATTGCTGGAATTGGCAGGCGGACTATCTGATGGTATATGGTAACCGCCGCTCATAGACATCAACAAGTCCAGATTCGTAAGTAGGTATAAGGGCATTACTAGCCATCAATGCCGTTATTTTTAATAGTGGTCGACGTCGAAAGCCCGTGTGTGGTTACAAACTGCGATGCCAGGCCCTGCCTGCTTATCACGTGAGCTGTTATGCCCTCATAACAGCTCACATGAATAGCAGAAGAAAAATAATGTCTAAGAAAGAGCTAGGGTAAGTGTTGGCAATTTTTTATTTGCACATCTTTTGTATATCACTTTAGTGGAATTATTGTAGTCGTGACACATCACTAGCATGGAATCCACTTTATACATATATAGAGCTGAATTAACCATGAACCCATAATAAACCGGCTAACTTTCGGAGTTGTATTTGAAGGGGTAGAAAGAGATAAACTTCAAAAAAAGAGCTCATTCATTTCATAAGAGCTGCCAACGATCTTTGCAGAGTGGGCATTGGGCATCTGTCATGATGGCGATGGTTACATACCATCAAAAGTGCCGTCTGCTCGTTTGTCCGCTATAAAATAAATAAAATATAAAACAAAAAATCGGCCTCACTGAAAACCGGCGTGAGTGAAAGGAATAAAAAATAAAATGCTTTATTACATGAACATAGATATTTTTACATAGTTATGGTTGGAGACTCCTTTTAAGCATATAGATGCCTGTGCCAGGAACCTCCGCTCTTCGGTTTTTTTAACATCATAATATGTTTAGGTACGTGACAAATAACAATCTAAAGACATTTCATTTTGTTAATATAAAAACAAAAGCATAATATGTGTGTGTGTGTGCGTGTGTTATGTTCGCTTATTTAAGAGGAGGGAGCCCGATTCGGGGGAAATACGTTTAAAAGGTTGCGCGCACATATAAATTCACTGGCGTTGTCTTTGGGTGTCAATGGGCGGCAATCGGTGACAATCGTTGGTTAACGGTCGATCTGTTGAGTGTTGGTAGTAGGACGTAATATTATTATCACAAAAAAAAACTTGAACATCTCGAGTGTGATTGCCCTCCACATCACAAGCATGGAATCAAACATGTGAATACATAGAGCTGAATTAACCATGAACTCGTAATAAACGGTACGAGCAGTCGACCCTGCCTTGGGAAGGGAAAAAGATAAATTGTGCCGAATTAGGTGACCGTCGTAAATTACGGGGCCGAAAACGGGCCCTTAACTTTGCATAAGTGATTTTTTAATTTTGTTATATGGTTTTATACATTTTACCAACCGACCGTAAAATTGTAAAGACTTTTATGTTATAATAATACTAAGAAGTAGGCCGCTTACTTCGTTATGGAAAATTTAGAATTAGTTCTAAATTGTACTAACAGATGGCGGTGGGTGTCAATTGCATCGCGCAAGAGCTTTGTCTTTTTACCGATTTCAAAAAAGGAGGAGGTTCTATGTTCGACTGTAGATATGTTTATTTTTTATTTTTATGTACGTGCACTGATTTCTCCGCCAATTTTGTTGACCGATTTGCACATTTCTTTTTATTTGAAAGTTCACACTTCACACCTTTTCTCGAGTGTACTGTTATAAAATGTTATTTGAAGTGTTAAAAATATTTTTTTGGTTCGTTCAAACACTTTTTATAATGCCAGAAAATCACCCGGAATAAGTGAAAACACTAACAGCATAAACAACCGCCGCACACCTGTGTGATGACATCACCCGTGACGTAAGCGACGGCGCTACTTGGCGATTTGAGCAAATTTACACGCCGCGACTTGTTCCTGTCCTGTCTTAGTTTAGAGGGTAGAAGTTGGATTATCTGTATCCCAGTGAGGAACCACAGAGAGGGCCAGTGTCAGATTCAATACGGTGACCCTTTTGATTCTCACTGGCATTGATAGTGCAGACGAGCAGACAGATTACCTGATGGTATGCGATAGCCATCGCCCATGGACACCCGTAACACCAGTAGAGTCACATGTGTGCTGCCAACCTTTAATATTTAAGCCAGATAGATCCGGATCCGGACAAGATTGCATTGCGATATATTCATGCAATAATATCTTAGACCAACTTTTTTATGTGATAGGAGTAAGCGAGCAGACGGTTCCCCTGATGGTAAGAAAATGTCGCCGCCCACAGAGACCAGCGTAATACCAGCGAAGTCACAAGTGCGTTGCCAACATTAAAACTTCCCTTCCCTCTGGATTGGGCCTCCGGTACTCTCATTGACACAGCGCTACCGCTGCTTCCATTTGTCTGTGGAGTTCTGTCTATGAACTTCACAGACAGAAAGAAGTCTATATTTCTGTATTTGATACTCACTTTAATGTCAAACTCATCATTTCAGCCAATAGACGTCCAATGCTGGACATAAGCCTCCCCCAATATTCTCCATACAGATCGGTCCTGTGCCGCCCGCATCCAATGGATTCCCGCGACCTTCACCAGATCGTCGGTCCACCTTGTGGGGGCCCTGCCGCGGCTGCGACTTAATGTCAAACACGTTTTTCTGAAATTGAGAAATTTAGTAACCAGATGAGGAACTCATCATCATCATTTTAGCCAATAGACGTCCACTGCTGGACATAGGCCTCCCCCAATGTTCTCTACACAGATCGGTCTTGTGCCGCTCGCATCCAGGATTTCCGCGATCTTCACCAGATCGTCGGTCCACCTTGTGTAATAAATAAATAATAATAAATAAATCATTTATTTTTCTCATCACAAAGGTCAATGACAATACAATACTTAAGTTTACATAGTATATGAGGTGTATAACCTTGTGAGAGACTGGTGTCCATACTAGGGTAATCCCTGTGTTACGGATCGCCAGGCCCCCACCCTCAGACTTATTGTCTTAGTTGATAAGTAAAGGTTTGTATATAAATGACTTATGGATAATATTATATCTTAATTTTACAAAAGAAAAAGAATAACAAAAGACAAAAAAAGACAAAAAAGTGCATGCATGAATTAAACGTGTGTGTGTGTGTGTGTGTGTGTGCGTGCGTGTGTGTGTGTGTGTGTGTGTGCTCGTGTATGCGTGTGCATGTGTGTGTGTGTGTGTGTGTGTGTGCGTGCGTGGGTGTGTGCGTGTGTGTGTGTGTGTGAGTGCCAATGTGTGTGAATGTTATGTACTGTATTGATGAAGCTCTTGTGCCGTATATACTTATGATAATACTTTCAATAAAATTTTCTGTACTGTCATAATCTAAATTAAGTAGCCAATTTTGTAGCAATTCCTTACATGCTCGTATTGGTAGCGAGTAATAGGATATGGTTACATTTAATTTATTGTAGAGATATCCCCCCAGAAAGCAAAAGAACTTACGTGCAAAATGTGTATTAAAGCTTTGAGAAGAACAAATATTGTTCTGCCTTCTTTTGCTTTCTAAAGTGGAGTCATAATGTTGTGTGGAATGTTTTAATATAATAGTGTGAAGTATGAATAATTTCGAACTGAAAGAACCTCACATTGCTTATAAAGGTTAGTTGTAGGATACATGAATGGGAGAGACCTACCTACTTTTAGAACTGCCCTTTGTGCTCTTTCAAGCTGTATCATTGTAGTTTTAGGGGCGCCACCCCAAACTGTGATGCAGTATGTGATAAGTGACTGACAGAGTGCTAGGTAGACCATTTTGATAATTTTATAATTGGCGACATGGCGTAGGTTTTTAAAAACAAAAATTAATTTACGTACTCTAAATGTTAATAGATCGATATGATTATGAAAATTTAAGCTGCTGTCTATCATCACCCCTAGATATTTTATCAAATCTGTTTTAGATAAATTTGGACATGAGCAAGAAGTATCAGTCTGTAAGCAACTATGAGCTTTTATTGATAGTGACTGAACGTCTGGTTGTAAGTGTTCCTTATAGAAAAACGTGATATATTTTGTTTTAGTTATATTGAGTGAAAGTCTATTTTCATTAAGCCATTTCATGACATTGTTAAAGCCTGCTTGTGCACAGTCAAATACTTCAGGCCATGTATTAGCTCGAAACAATAGTGCTGTGTCATCAGCAAATGCAATGATTTTGCCATTATTAATATTAAGATTACAGAGGCCATTAATGTACGTTAGAAATAGGGTAGGACCAAGCACACTACCCTGCGGAACACCATATGTTATTGGAAGATCATTACTGCAAAATTCATCAATCTTCACTCTCTGGTACCGATCTGATAGATAATCCGCAAAAAGCTGTAATTGTGTGTCACGTACACCAAGCTTTTCCAATTTATTAAGTAAGAGTGGAATAGAGACCGTGTCGAAGGCTTTTTTTAAATCTAAAAATATTACAATTACTTTTTGGTGAGCATCTAAATTTGTAACAATATAATTTATAAGTTCCTGAACAGCGTCATTAGTCGAGCGTTTTGTACGAAATCCAAATTGAAAGGGCGAAAGTAGTTTATTATTTTCTAGGTAATTAGTTAGCCTTTTATTAAGTACTGTGTGTGGGGCTTGCTACGGCTGCGACTTCCTGTCGTGGCCTCCAATCGAGGACTTTTTCGCCCCAACGGCCGTCGGTTCTCCTCGCTATGTGCCCTGCCCATTGCCACTTGAGGCATGCAATCCTTTGGGCTATGTCTTTGACCTTACTTCTCCTGCGGATCTCATCATTTCTAATACGATCACGCATGGAGGCTCCTAGCTTAGCCCTCTCCATCGCTCTCTGGGTGACTTTGAGCCTCTTTAGTCGGCACATTGTAGGCGGCCACGTTTCGGTTTCGTATGTCATCACTGGCAACACACACGCATTGAAGACTTTCATCTTGAGCTGCCGTCCGCTAACGCTAACGCTAAGATAGCTAAGCCACAGCGACTCCCTGTGGGTCATACATTTGAATGACTTGAAACTTTTTATACATATATATATATATATATGTGTTGAAACATAAAATATACTAAAGAAATAAATAAACATAATGCGATTCTACCACCGGCTCGGAAAGTTTTTTCTGGTCGAGAAGATCCGGCAAGAACTCGCCAGTTACTCTTTTTAATCGCCAAACTTTCATGTTGTGTCATCATCATACCAAGCCATACAGTTTACTTGTTACACAAAATCGTCATGGTCAGCCCATTTAGGAAATAATAATAAAATAAATATTATGAGGTAAACCGAAGCAGACCAATCCCCATTCTCTTATCATCAGGTGATCCATCTGCTCGTCTGCCAACTATCACATAGAAAAAATATTGCACCAACTACAAAACTTAATAACTAGGTAATACTGGTTTTTAGGGTTCCGTAGCCAAAATGGCAAAAACGGAACCCTTATAGTTTCGTCATGTCCGTCTGTCCGTCTGTCCGTCTGTCCGTCTGTCACAGCCGATTTACTCGGAAACTATAAGTACTACAGTGATGAAATTTGATGGGAATATGTGTTGTATAAACCGCTACAAAAATATGACACTAAATAGTAAAAAAAAGAATTGGGGGTGGGGCCCCCCATACATGTAACTGAGGGATGAAATTTTTTTTTTCGATGTACATACCCGTGTGGGGTATCAATGGAAAGGTCTTTTAAAATGATATAAAGTTTTTTAAAAAACATTTTTCTTAAAGTGAACGGTTTTTGAGATATCAGCTCTCAAAGTCGTAAAAAGTATGTCCCCCCCCCCTCTATTTTTATAACTACGGGGTATAAAATTCTAAAAAAAATAGAGGTGATGCATGCTAATTAACTCTTTCAACGATTTTCGGTTTGATCAAAGTATCTCTTATAGTTTTTGAGATAGGTTGATTTAACTGTAATTTTGGACTTTGCTGCTACGGAACCCTTTGTGCGCGAGCCCGACTCGCACTTGGCCGGTTTTTTATCATGGCACATTATATTACAGGGCTAGTGGGAAAGAGGAAGGCTCTCTTAAATTATACTTACAAAAGATTTGAGCAAAATGAGTAGTAATTAAACGAAAATATCACACTTAACAAGGAAAATTCACTGGCTTACCTATACGAGTTTTAATACTTATCATCAGAACTATCAAGTTAGGCGATTCTCTGGGGGCTGATGATCATGCCATTAGCTTTACCTTAGTTAGTCGCCTTTTACGACACCTCGGTAAGAGTGAGGGTGGCCTATTCTACTCTGCCGAGACCACACGGCTGTCTCTCACGGAAACTCTGCATTTATATCAAAACCCTCGCCAACCCATCTGCCAAGCGTGTGTATTGTGATGGTCAATAAATGTATTTTCTTTCTTTCTTTCATTCTCTATGAATCTAGCATTGTACCATAGATTTATCCATGGATAAAGATTGTTCGAATCGGGCCTCAGTGAGAGAGGTTTCCATCACTGTTTGTAAGAGAGTTAGGATTCCATACGCTTGAATATGTTATCGGCAGTTTATGAATTGAATTTCGAACAAACAGTAATTTCAGCTTTGCTTTGCGAGTGAACGACTGAATGAGTGAATGAATGCACAAAACCTTTTGTGAGCTATGTGTATTTTGGTTTGAGTTTT
Organism: Marasmia exigua; assembly: GCA_019059595.1. Taxonomy (NCBI): domain Eukaryota; kingdom Metazoa; phylum Arthropoda; class Insecta; order Lepidoptera; family Crambidae; genus Marasmia; species Marasmia exigua. The sequence continues at coordinate 11,818,419 of CM032478.1, forward strand.
TGCTTTGTTCGAGTTTTAAAATGGATTTTGGGGTATTGTTCTTTTGATTTTATTATTTGAATTGTAATTGTTTCTGAAAGGGTTAAAAGTTTCTCCTTTCTATGAATGAATAGCGAGCTTTTAGCGGCGTATGTATACCTACTACCCCCTACGTTATTATATGGTAATGATTAATGAATCTCGAAAATATAAGGTAAGTTTACCTTTTCTTAACGTTTTTCGTACCTACCTATCAGATCTTTTTTATTTTGTGATAGGTGGCAGACGAGCAGACGGATCACCTCGTGGTAAGCTATTGCCGCCGCCCATGTCCAATGTCCATGCCCATGTTCCCGGTTATGTGGAGTCCATGACACATCCGGGGGTAAGGGAGGTTTAAAGGTTGGCTGCGCACTTGTGACTCCACTGGAGTCGCGGGTGTCCATGGGCGGCGGCAATCGCCTAACTCATCGTCAGCCCATTTAAGTGCCCCACTGCTGGGGCACGGGCCTCCCTCAATCACATGAGGGGTAATTGCCATACTCACCACGCTTGGCAGATGGGTTGGCGAGGGTTTTGATATAAATGCAGAGTTTCCGTGAGAGACAGCCGTGTGGTCTCGGCAGAGTAGAATAGGCCACCCTCAATCTTACCGAGGTGTCGTATAAGGCGACTAAGGTAAAGCTAATGGCATGATCATCAGCTCCCAGAGAATCGCCTAACTTGATAGTTCTGATGATAAGTATTAAAACTCGTATAGGTAAGCCAGTGAATTTTCCTTGTTAAGTGTGATATTTTCGTTTAATTACTACTCATTTTGCTCAAATCTTTTGTAAGTATAATTTAAGAGAGCCTTCCTCTTTCCCACTAGCCCTGTAATATAATGTGCCATGATAAAAAAACCAGTATTACCTAGTTATTAAGTTTTGTAGTTGGTGCAATATTTTTTCTATGTGATAGTTGGCAGACGAGCAGATGGATCACCTGATGATAAGAGAATGGGGATTGGTCTGCTTCGGTTTACCTCATAATATTTATTTTATTATTATTTCCTAAATGGGCTGACCATGACGATTTTGTGTAACAAGTAAACTGTATGGCTTGGTATGATGATGACACAACATTGTATTTTATGTTTCAACATATATATATTAGTATAATATATATATATATATATATATATATATATATATATATATATATATATATATATATATATATATATATATATATATATATATATATATATATATATATATATATATATATATATATATATATATATTATATATATATATATATATATATATATGTTGAAACATAAAATATACTAAAGAAATAAATAAACATAATGCGATTCTACCACCGGCTCGGAAAGTTTTTTCTGGTCGAGAAGATCCGGCAAGAAACTCGCCAGTTACTCTTTTTAATCGCCAAACTTTCATACAATGTTGTGTCATCATCATACCAAGCCATACAGTTTACTTGTTACACAAAATCGTCATGGTCAGCCCATTTAGGAAATAATAATAAAATAAATATTATGAGGTAAACCGAAGCAGACCAATCCCCATTCTCTTATCATCAGGTGATCCATCTGTTCGTCTGCCAACTATCACATAGAAAAAATATTGCACCAACTACAAAACTTAATAACTAGGTAATACTGGTTTTTTTATCATGGCACATTATATTACAGGGCTAGTGGGAAAGAGGAAGGCTCTCTTAAATTATACTTACAAAAGATTTGAGCAAAATGAGTAGTAATTAAACGAAAATATCACACTTAACAAGGAAAATTCACTGGCTTACCTATACGAGTTTTAATACTTATCATCAGAACTATCAAGTTAGGCGATTCTCTGGGGGCTGATGATCATGCCATTAGCTTTACCTTAGTCGCCTTTTACGACACCTCGGTAAGAGTGAGGGTGGCCTATTCTACTCTGCCGAGACCACACGGCTGTCTCTCACGGAAACTCTGCATTTATATCAAAACCCTCGCCAACCCATCTGCCAAGCGTGGTGAGTATGGCAATTACCCCTCATGTGATTGAGGGAGGCCCGTGCCCCAGCAGTGGGGCACTTAAATGGGCTGACGATGAGTTAGGCGATTGCCGCCGCCCATGGACACCCGCGACTCCAGTGGAGTCACAAGTGCGTTGCCAACCTTTAAACCTCCCTTACCCCCGGATGTGTCATGGACTCCACACAACCGGGAACATGGGCATGGACATTGGACATGGGCGGCGGCAATAGCTTACCACGAGGTGATCCGTCTGCTCGTCTGCCACCTATCACAAAATAAAAAACCGGCCAAGTGCGAGTCGGGCTCGCGCACAAAGGGTTCCGTAGCAGCAAATATACATTATAAAGATTTTATATCATCGCGGATTTTTAAAGGTGTACAATACTGTAGTATATTTTTTGATCTATCTTATAAGGTTCAGCCATCGTTTTCAGTGTAAGCACAATAACTTAACCAAAATTACAGTTAAATCAACCTATCTCAAAAACTATAAGAGATACTTTGATCAAACCAAAAATCGTTGAAAGAGTTAATTAGCATGCATCACCTCTATTTTTTTTAGAATTTTATACCCCGTAGTTATAAAAATAGAGGGGGGGGGGGGACATACTTTTTACGACTTTGAGAGCTGATATCTCAAAAACCGTTCACTTTAAGAAAAATGTTTTTTAGAAAACTTTATATCATTTTAAAAGACCTTTCCATTGATACCCCACACGGGTATGTACATCGAAAAAAAAAATTTCATCCCTCAGTTACATGTATGGGGGGCCCCACCCCCAATTCTTTTTTTTACTATTTAGTGTCATATTTTTGTAGCGGTTCATACAACACATATTCCCATCAAATTTCATCACTGTAGTACTTATAGTTTCCGAGTAAATCGGCTGTGACAGACGGACAGACGGACAGACGGACATGACGAAACTATAAGGGTTCCGTTTTTGCCATTTTGGCTACGGAACCCTAAAAAGATCTGATAGGTAGGTACGAAAAACGTTAAGAAAAGGTAAACTTACCTTATATTTTCGAGATTCATTAATCATTACTATATAATAACGTAGGGGGTAGTAGGTATACATACGCCGCTAAAAGCTCGCTATTCATTATAGAAAGGAGAAACTTTTAACCCTTTCAGAAACAATTACAATTCAAATAATAAAATCAAAAGAACAATACCCCAAAATCCATTTTAAAACTCGAACAAAGCAAAAACTCAAACCAAAATACACATAGCTCACAAAAGGTTTTGTGCATTCATTCACTCATTCAGTCGTTCACTCGCAAAGCAAAGCTGAAATTACTGTTTGTTCGAAATTCAATTCATAAACTGCCGATAACATATTCAAGCGTATGGAATCCTAACTCTCTTACAAACAGTGATGGAAACCTCTCTCACTGAGGCCCGATTCGAACAATCTTTATCCATGGATAAATCTATGGTACAATGCTAGATTCATAGAGAATGAAAGAAAGAAAGAAAATACATTTATTGACCATCACAATACACATGAAACAAACATATACAGTTGGTACACGGCTTAAAACAACAAATTTTACACAGAAGAGGGACAAAGAGATGTGGATAGTGTGTGGTCAATCAGGTCCCGACCTCAGCATTAGCTGCTACTATAATATATGCATTGCCGTAGCAGCGCTGGTATTCTGGCGGGACCTGTTTGCGAGCGAGTGTGATGGTGTGGTGTAGATAAATAAATAAAAAAATATACACGTACATATTATTTCTATAATATGTACGTGTATATTTTTTTATTTATTAATTTTTTTCTATTTATTGCCTTTCTAGGCAATAAATAGAATGACAGCGCTTTACTAAAGATTTAGTATCGGAATTGGTAGACTAAGGGCGGATTCAACCAACTTGACAGTTATACGAGGATAACTATCCTCAGGATAATTTACTTCGTTACTTTATTTACGTAATAAACTCAATTGTGTTCTTCCAAAGCCAGTATTGCTATACCTTGTTTAACGAGCGAATGAACGAATGACATTATAAACCGGCAAAAAACAATGTATAGGTATTGTTTTGTGATTCATGATATGCCACCGGGATATTTTTGTTAAGTAGAGTTATACAGGTAATGCCAAAAGGCAAAAAGAACACCATGACCATGGCGCTTGCAACAGTACCGAAATAACGGAAACTCAAAAACTAGGTAAGTACATGGTAGAAATCCCGAAAATAACTTTTCTAATGTTAGTGACCATGAAAGTTGAAAACAATATATTAAAAATAACACCGGGCCGGCTCGACCGGAATAATACCACGTCCTAACAGTGGGAGAGCCACGCTTCGGCATGAATGGGGCGGCTCGACCGGAGTAATACCACGTCCTCACAGAAAACCGGCGTGAAGCCGTGCATGCGCTGTGTTTCGCTGCGTGAGTGAGGGTACCGGAGGCCCAATCCAGGGGAAGTGGGGTAAAAAGGTAAGCAGCGCACTTGTGACACCACTAGCGTTGCAAGTGTCCATGGGCGGCGGTAATCGCTTACGATCAGGTGATCCGTCAGGTCGTCTGCCACCTATATCATAAAAAAACACCATTATAAATTCCCTAGGATATTATCTACTAATTCTGTCAAAATTGGCGGTATAAGAATTTAGCATTGGAATAGGCGTTGACTGTTGAATGAGTAGTTGGTAGAACGGATTTTTATTTTACATTGCACATAACTGCGCTATACCAGAGATTTATCCTTGGATAAAGATTGGTAGAATCCACCCTTAAAACCCTTAAAATAGGAGAAACAAATAAATTCATACAACATCTCATACATTGTCCTGATTGTACCTGATTGTACATTGACCTGACCTGTACTAACGGCCGCACTCAGAGACGTCATTTAAGCGAATGTTCATTAACTTTAGTATCGGTAGACTTTATGCATATCAAAATAAGGGTTAATATTTTTCCGTTCGCATTATAAATGTGGAAGCTAATCTATACTATTTATAGAGATAAATACAGCAGCGGCAAAGCTTATAGGTAATCCGAAAGCACGGAACGCCTGCGCGTTGTAATCGACACCTAGCGCCATCTATTGGTATAAAGATGTCCCGAAACGAAGTGAGGGCGGGCCACTAATTACAAATATAATACTTAAAATGTCTACATATATTGCATCCACACAGTGATCAAATGATCAATAACTTAGTATATACCTACTTTTTTTGTTGACCCGTCGTTGTCACATCTTCCACTCCCTTGTCATTCTTTACTTATACTATCCATCCATCTCTTTTTGGGCAGTCTCCTGTTTCTCCACCCACTCGCACAGTCTTGTCACCAGACATGACCACAGGCTGTCATTCCAAACAAGGTCTGATATTTGTTAAGGCAACCCAGTGAAACAGGCTCCATGTCCAAACATTTCGGAACAACATCGCGTGAATCAAAACATTTGTACCGAAAGTTGAGCTGAAAAATTCTGACACGCGAGTATCAAATTCATTTAGAACGGTTTGTATTGTAGACTACGAATTGTTGGCCCAGTGAATAAAATTAAATTTAAACATTTTTTTTCTCCATACATACACTGATAGATATCTCGTGGTATCTGACCTTTTTTTATGAGATGGGTGAGAGCCGCCGGATCACCTGATGGTAAGCGTTTACCGCCGCCCATGGACACGTGGTATGGTGTGGAGGTAGCCACTGGGCTGAAACAGGACGATGCCTTATCACCTGTGCTTTTCAACTTGGTTTTAGAATATGTCCTAAGAAGGGTCCTAGAACTAGATTTAGGACTGAAACTGAATGGGAAGCACAAGGTAATAGGATATGCGGACGACCTAGCTCTGTTAGGTGAAAATAGTGGCGAAGTGGAGAGTGCAAGAGTTCTAGAAGCGGAGGCGCTGGAAGTAGGTCTGTGTATCAATCAGGAAAAAACAGAATATCTTCACATGAAGCGATACAAAAACACCCGTATCAAACGCAAAGACCTTCATGTTGGAGAAAAGATCTAAAAGGGGGTGGCTAAATTCAAATATCTGGGCTGCACTATTACCGACAGGAACACCCCGAAAGAAGAGATAGAGATCCGCGTACAGAACGCATTGCGATGCAGCGCAGCCTTACACAAGTACTTCCTGTACGTGGCCTCCACTCTTTCCGCCCCAACGGCCGTCTGTTCTCCTCGCTATGTGCCCTGCCCATTGCCATTTGAGGCATGCAATCCTTTGGGCTATGTTGTGACCTTAGTTCTCCTGCGGATCTCATCATTTCTGATACGATCACGTAGGGAGACTCCGAGCATAGCCCTCCCCATTGCTCTCTGGGTGACTTAGAGCCTCCTTAATCGGCGTAAGCGGCCACGTTTCGGTTCCGTATGTCATCACTGGCAACACACACGCATTGAAGACTTTCGTCTTGAGACACTGCGGTAGATGGGCCGAAATTATAATAAAATGTATTAGTGATATTAGATTGGTTTTGAACTTTATTGTACAGACAGCCCGGCATATTGTCCTACACAGAAGTGTCAGACATGATCGCAGATAAAATATGACACTTGTTTTAAACGACCGTCCGAGTCGACCGCCGGAGTGATACCACGGCCTCACAGAAAACCGGAAGCAACACTGTGCAATGTTTCGCTGCGTGACTGAAGGTACCGGATGCCCAATGCAGGGGAACCCCCTTGTTTTAAAGGTTGGCACCGCACTTATGTCTCCACCGGTGTCGCGGCATTCCGTCAGCTCGTCTGCCACCTATCATGACGTCATATATAGAAGCTAATAACAATAAGATGTTTAATACAAAAATAGACGGAGTTTGGATCTCCAACTTAAGGTGACGGGTAGGGCACACTAGCGACGCCAATCGATTTTAATTTTAAGCTACTAAACCACATCTGTTTTAAACAATTTCGGGGTTACAACCTCTAGGCTAACACTTATACTATTTATTAAATAACTATGCACAAATGTTGGGTCCGTTTTTGTACGCGAAATATTGATTCACGCCAAAAGTGGCTGCTTTTGGCGGTAATTCACATTTCGAATACAACAGCAGACCCAAAAGTTAAGTATAAGTATTGAATAAATAGTATAAGTGTTTGCCGAGTGGTTGTAACCCCGAAATTGTTTAAAATAGATCCGGCTTAGCAGCTACAAATTAAAATCGATTGGCGTCGCTAGTTGACCCTACCCGTCGCCTTAATTTCAATCGACCACCGCAAAACTGGACATTGCAATCGAAAATTTTACTTTATAAACGGTTGACCAGCTTTCCCTGTAAACTTAGTTATTTTGGCGTATTCCAATTTCATTATAAAACCCGCAAAGCTTGGACGAAAATTCCATTTCGAGAACGTACCTACTCGTATTTGTTCTCTTAATGAAAGTCATATTTCGGTGTCTTCATTATTTCTTTTGTAGTAGTTAACAGGTAATTTTATTTGACGTGAAAGCCAATGACGTAGAATGGGTAATTACGTCAGAGCGAGTGAGCTGAGTGAAGCTTTTGTTGTTGGTAATAATGACAAATTAGAGTGGTGGGGGTGACTTGTAAGTAGCCAAAAAACTTCAGGCGGGGAAAGTAGCTCGTATGTTTAGGAAAATCAGACAAATTTGTTGATTTTTAGTTGGACTATTTTATTAATTTTTAGCTACTAAACCAGATCTATTTTAAACTATTTCGGGGTTACAACCTCTCGGCAAACACTTATATTATTTATTAAATAACTATGCACAAATGTTGGGTCCAACACGTACTCGAAAAATTGATTACCGCCAAAAGCGGTCACTTTTAGTGTGAATCAATTTTTTGCGTACAAAAACGGACCCAACATTTGTGCATGGCTATTTAATAAATAATATAAGTATTTGCCCAGAGGTTGTAATGCCGAAATTGTTTAAAATAGATCTGGTTTAGTAGCTTAAAATTCATTTACCATTCCGAACCAACCACAATTGGATAACTGCAATCAACAAATCTAGAAATGAATTACTACCTATACGATCCGTAAATTTATTTTAGTCTTATGTTTTTTTTCATCTTTGCTTTGGTTTATAATTATAAATAAATAAATATTTCACAATATCACAAACATTGATATGAATCCGACATAGGTAGCTCAAGCAACTGTGTTACGGATTATCAGAACCAACAGCGAAAGTACAAATATATTCATTTCATACTTTTCTTAAATACATACTTATAATACATAGAAATCACACAGACCAATATAAACAGATATGTTCACACAAATGTTTGTACAGTGCGGGGGTTGAACCCGCAACCCTCACACCAGAGGCAGCGTTCAATACCTACATTCCCTCTAATATGTCTGAGTGAAATGATGGCTGACACATACATCATACTTGTGAACGGGTGCCACCTTTGGGGACTGGTCTACTTCGGTGTACCTCATTATATTTTATTATTATTTCCTTAATTTTATTTTGTGTTACAATTAAACTGCATGGCTTGGTATGATGATGACAGAACATTGTATGAAAGTTTGGCGATTAAAAAAATAACTGGCAGTTTCTTGGCCGGATCTTCTCGACCAGAAACAACTTTCCGAGCCGGTGGCAGACTCGCATTATGTTTATTTATTTCTTTAGTACATTTTATACATATGTATGAACATGTAAATTATACATAAGTACTTATAAATAGTTTTAAAGTCATTCAAATGTATTACGATTTGTAATTGCTGTGTAAGCCTATACAAATAAAGAATTATTTGAATAGAATTTTTCAATATCACACACAAAAAAAATATTTCACTAAGTCATGGTTCTTAATTTCATTTCTGATTTATGTCTTAACTAATTTAGCTGGGGAAATTGCTATGTTTACATAGCATCAATACCCGTGCTGCAAATTCCTGTCGTTTTAATGAGCTAATTTAACATTTTTTATGTCCTTTGTCAGCTGTAGCTAAACTGTTTTTCTGTTTATTAATGTCTTCCCACAAGTCAAGCTAACAGATTCATCTCTTTTGACCATCGGAGAGCCACGCTTTGTCATGATTGGGCCGGATAGACCTGAGCAATAACACGGCCTCACAGAAAACCGGCGTAAAGCAGGGCTGTGCTGTGTTTCGCTACGTGAGTGAAGTTACCGGAAGCCCAATCCGGGGGA
>CM032478.1:11827644-11843956 GCA_019059595.1 Marasmia exigua
TTCAAAATATCAAGAATAAGGAAGAACAAAAAAAATAAGATTTTTTTTAGTTTGATTTACTGAAAATGTTCTATAAAAAATGATACTAACTCCTACAGCTTGATGGCCTAATATAATATCGAGGTGGACAAAGTCCTTCGGCCTGCGCACTAAATCGCCTCCACCCCGCCATGGGAGTTGGAGGCTGGAGTGCTAGCCGCCGTCTACGAGAAGACGGCGGCCAAGCGAGCGGCTGGCGATCCCCTCTGCCCCCGAGAAAGGGAGGCACTGAGGAAGGAGGGTCGCCAGGAAATGGTAGAGGCATGGACGGCCTCTCTCCAGGCGGAGAGATACGGCCGTCCCACGCTCGCGGCGCTCGCCCCGGTATTGGACCGGTGGCTCGAGCGCCCCCACGGGTTTTTGTCCTTCCGGACGGTGCAGGTACTCACCGGGCATGGTTGCTTCGGTGACTACCTGCACCGTATTCAGCGGGAGGACACTCCTTCGTGCCACCAGTGCGGCGCTGCGGAGGGACTCGGCACATCACACCGTGGTGGTGTGCCCGTCCTTCGACCAACAGCGGTCCGCGCTGGTCGCGGAGGTCGGACATGGCCTCTCATTGCCCAGCATAGTCGAAGCTATGCTGGATAATGAGGGGGCGTGGACGGCCTTCGCCCACTTCTGTGAGGAAGTGGTGGCGCAGAAGGAGGCGGCGGAGCGGGAGCGCGAGATTAACCCCCTCGCAGGCCCGCTTCGAGCAAGGAGAGGACAGAGTTCGGCGGAGAACTCTTCGTCCTCTCCGTGGAGGTGGCCAGCCGGCTACAGGGACGGGGGTACCTGTGCCGGCACTGCCATTGGCAACCTCCACCGCTCGTTGGGGACGGCTCAGCTCTTCCGGCTGTCCCCAACCCCCTCCTCCTAGTCTGAGGAGGGGCGTGGCCGCACACCCCCGTGTAGGGGCCTGTGGGGGAGTGGGGTTGCGGGGAATAGCCTAGTGCAGTTCCCGTGACCCCATTCTATACCCACGGGTGGTTGAGCCCCGGGAGTTTTAGTGGGTATGCCCTCAGCCGCTTCTTGTTAGAAGAAGCGGCCCGGAGGGTGAGTCCCACAGTACCCTGTCGCCCCCCGGCGGCAGGGTCTGCGTAATGCATTTCTCCCGGGAAACCAAAAAAAAAAAAAAAAAAAAAAAGGGGGACAAGTCCTAAAGAATACTGTAAAAAAATATATTGGCCGGCACATGGACCAAAAAAGAGAATGTCCTTTCTATTACTCGTAACTTCATAAAGACTGCCTCGGTGGCGCAGTGGTTAGTGGGTCACACTTAAAGCGACGGCTGCACAAGAGGTCCCGGGTTCGATCCCTGGGTCGGGCCATAAATGTGTACCTAAGTTTTCGGTAAGAAATTCTTAGTGGCAGCCCGGAGTCTGGAAGTTGGCGGTCTTGTACCCCGTGCCTCGGTAAGCACGTTAAGCCGTTGGTCATGCACCCAATCCTTCTCTGGTCGCTTCACAGTAGTGTTCCATCGGAATATGAGGGTAAGGGAATAGAGAGTGCATTTGTGTTTTGCGCACACACCTGAGCACTATAATGTATCCTGCGTACGTGGCTGATCGTTGAGATTGGCCGCCGTAGCCGTAATCCGTTGGAGGATATTATATTAACTTCTTAAGCATTAAGCTTACATTTCACGTATACCAATGTAGCTAAGAGTCTACCAATGACCATTCAAGGAATTAACTAAACGTATTATTGGTTGATTTCTATTAGAGCGCCGGAAATCCGGAAAAGGCTGACCACTGAAGCGACTACCGGAGCTGATTTCAACAATCAGCCACGAACGCAAGATATATTTTGTGCACAAATGTGTGTATTAAGGTGACGGGCAGGGCACACTAGCGACGCCAAATGGATTTTAATTTTTAGCTACTAAACCAGATCTATTATAAAACAGTTTTGGGGTTACAACCTCTAGGCAAACACTTATACTATTTATTAAATAACCATGCACCAATGTTGGGTTCAACGCGTACGCGAAAAATTGATTCACGCCAAAAGCGGCCACTTTTGGCGTTAATAAATTTTTCGCGTACAAAAACGGACCCAATATTAAAATTTTGTGCATGGTTATTTAATAAATAGGATAAGTGTTTGCCGAGAGATTGTAACCCCGAAATTGTGTAAAGTACATCGGTTTAGTAGCTAACAATTAAAATGGATTGGCGTCGCTAGTGTGCCTTACCCGTTACCTTAACCCAAGTGCACTCTTTTATTCCTTTACCCTGCTTAAATATTCCGATGGCACGTTGGTTCACGTTGGTCTCTCTCCGCCCGGTTTGATGTGCTTTCCGAAGCGTGGGGGTACAAGACCACCAACTTTCAGACTATGGGATGAAATAAAGAATTTCTTGTTTAAACCCAGGCACAACTTTCGGTAGGACTCAGAAATCGAATCCTGGACCCCAAGCGCAGCTGTCGCTTTAAAGTGCGACCCACTTGCCACTATGCCACCCAGCCAGCCAGTAGTGCCATTACCCTTCATATAACTTAAAACAACAATTAACTTGTCTCAACAATGTATAATGGGGTAATTTACCATGCTCCCCATGCAATTAGGGGTAAATTCCCTTACTCACAACAGATCATAAGTAGTTAGAGATACGTCATTAAGGGTATAATATTGAATATAATTGGCATATGAAATTATGTACCCAAAACTTGTCATGTAGTAGATTAATACCTTGGTTGATATATAACTAATTCGTAGGTATATACCTATATTAGGTGTGTCCAATGTACCTGAAAAAAATATTTAAGAGTATAAAACATTGAAAAACATTCGATCGTCATTCCATCCACATCATCTTGAAGGATGGCAGTCTACTATTGTTATACTGTGCTGTGTTTGACTGCCTTGGTGGCGCAGTGGTTAGTGAGTCGCACTTTTGACAGCTGCGCAAGAGGTCCCGGGTTCAATCCCCGAGTCGGGTCAAAATTTTGTACCTAAGATTTCGTCAGGAAATTCTTAGTGTCAGTCCGGAGTCTGGAAGTTGGCGGTACTTAAGCACGTCAAGTCGTTGGTGGTGCGCCCAATCCCTCTCTGGTCGTGTCGTGCTGATGTCCCATCGGAATATGAGGGCAACCGAATAGAGAGTGCTCTTCTGTTTGCGCACACACTTGAGCACTATAATAGAGCTGTAGCCGTAATCGGTTGGATGATATTACTATGCTACCTTCCTTCAGTCAGTGAGTTGTGGAACGGTTTGGCTGCAGCAGTATTTTTCCATTAATATGGAAGACAGTATTCCTTTTTACAAGGCTGACAACGCATCAGCCACCTCTCTGATGTCGCAGATGTTCATGGGCGGCTGTGATTGGTTACCATTAGGTGACCCGCTTGCTCATTTGTCATCTCTAGCATAAAAACATAAAACAATAATATGAATATCAGTACTGTAATAGTGGCCCCGCTCACTTTGTTTCTGGACTAAATTTTCGTATCGAAAGTCAAAACATTTCAAAAGTTGATTGATAAAAATAAAATGTCCTATTAGCACCCACTGTGCTAATATTTTCAAATAAAATGTAAGCCTTGGTCACCTAAACGGTAAATAAGGAATCCATTGATACCTCATTTATCAAAATCGACTGGGTAGTTCAGGCACAATCTTGGAACATACAAACATACTTATATACATAGACTGCTAAAATCATAATCCTCTGGCTTGGCTGTAGTCGAGTAAAAAGTTCGTCAAGTCTTTTCTACTCATACATTTAGTTAGTGAACTTCAAAGCAAACGCACCATTGCAAAATCCGTCATTTCCAGTAGAGTAATTATTTGCGAGATAGAAGTTCCATACTTCAATGGAATAAGTAGTTTCCTTTAGCTCTTTGTGCTGTCAGCTTGTTACACGTGTACACGCTAAGTTATTTCCTCTCTGCGTATTGCTTTATTACATACGTAAATTAGTTATAGAACTTATGTACCATCTTGTTTGAATATCATTAGAATTGAGAGAACAGTTCTGTCTTCTAATTATAAGTCGTGTAATTTAGTATTAGACTTGTGCGAGAACCGTACAATAAAAAAAAATACAACTGTGTGAATGACGAGATTTCGTACTAGCTGATTTTGGCTACAGCGATCGCTCATGGGTTCTCCTCTGTCGTGTAAGGTAGTGGTTGGTACGGGGACTACAGTGCGGCGGCCTTCTCGTGTAACCCTTTCCCCTTTCGGTAGTATTTTTGCTCTGTTTAGAGCTGCTACCGAATGGGTCCTGGCGTCCCTGGGCAACGGCGGGTAGTAATCGGCGTCACCCATTGCTATCCGGCGGCTAATAGCTTCACATACACGGGAGGGCTCCTGGAGTCGTTCTTTCGACCCCCAGTTGAGCCCTCCCATGGCCTAGGACAGGCCTTACGCTTTGGGGAAACCCCTCTCCTGTGGCCTCTTTTGTTCTGGGCTCAGGGCCCTGTCCGGCGTCACCTCACACGTGGTTGCGTTTTGACGTGGGCCCCACCAGAGTGGAGCGCCATCAGGCGCAGTGGCCGAAAGGCCTTGTTTGAAGTCCAGTGACGAGTATTCGAGCCACAGGACTCGATAGTTGGACGGTGTTGCCAATTTTCCCGGCTCCGTATCCATCGGAGTTGGGTTTCGTGGTGGCTTCGCTTTGAAGCCTGCGGGTTTTATTTCCCCAACCCACCCTACACTGCAGCCAGCAGTGTATGGGTGGGGGTGGGTACCCGCAGTCCGTCTCCCGGTGGTGTTTGCACTGCACTGCTGGCTGCAGTGTGGGTGCCAGTGTCCTTACTGGCGAGCCTCTTTCGCCCTGAGCGGAGACTTAAAAAGGTTCGCCCTATAGCCCGTGTTCCCGCTCTGAGAGTTTCTCCCTGGCGAGGGATAGAAACTGTCGGAGTTTAGTGGGTATGCCCCTGGGAGCACCCCAGGGGAGAGCCCCACGCCCGGCTGACTGCCAGCGGCCGGGTGTGCATAAGGCGGCGCCGACGTTGGCTCCTTGCGAGCCGGCGGCATTCTCTCTGCGTTACCAAAAAAAAAAGGTTGGTACCTTCCGCGAAGGCGGCGGCTCAAAGTGTGGTAAAATAAAAAAATGTTACAGTTGGATTAAGTTTCACTCATTTCGCTAGCATCTAGCGTGCAAATTAATAACTAATTAGATTTCTATTTCTATTACGATTGAATAATTAGGACATTTACGAGTAAATGCACTTATTACTATACAGGTCCGTCGTTATCGCGTCTAGCATGAGTCTGTTAGGGTATTTATTTTTGCACTGATATGTCTGTTTGTAAAGGCGACTAAGGTAAAGCTGCTGGCATGATCATCAGCACCCAGAGAAGGAAAACTCTGCATTTATATCAAAACCCTCGCCAACCCGCCTGCCAAGCGTGGTGAGTATGGCAATTACCCCTCATGTGATTGAGGGAGGCCCGTGCCCCAGCAGTGGGGACTTAAATGGGCTGATGATGATGATGATGATGATGATGATGATGATGTCTGTTTTAGCGTTTTAATTAGATTTAGATAGATTCTGACAAAGACGCACATGTCATATATTATGTACATGGAGCTGTCGGTTAATAGGTATTTCTAATTGCTTGAATAGCGGTCTACAGTGTTGGACACCATCTCGCAATAATTGTAAGGGATATCCGCATTACAGAGTGTATATGTAAATATTTACATACCTTTTACCACGTGTTCTATCATCCATTCTGAACAACATTTGTTCTATGGTTTTTGGAAATTCGCATAAAAACTAAATTTAACTTTTCATATAAAGTCGGTCACATGACTTGGTCATTATGCATGGGGAGTCGAAAAAATTTCAATTAATTTCGTATAGTCATAAAACAAATGTTGTTCAAAATGGTTGGTAGATCACGAGGTGGTGGTTCGAGGTTTGTAAATTTTCGCAGATAAACCCCGTATAGGATGGTTACAACTCTGATAAAACTGCTGGTTGCGGTCAAAAAGTAGAAGAGACTAGATACTGCCGCAGATCACCTGTTCGCTGGCTGATCTAGTGAAATCCTTAGTAGGAAGCCGAGCATAAATAATTAGAAAGAGATTTTTTTTTATATTTGACAGACGAGACATAAGCGATTGCAAACAGCCACAGATACTCAGTGGAGTCACAAGTGTGCCAAATTTCAAACTCCTCTTCTTTCCAATTGGGGATCCGGTAACCTCACTCACTAAGCCAAAACACAGCGCAAGTACAGCATCACACCGGTTTTCTGTGAGGTCATGGTAACATTCCGGACGAGCCGGCTATAACAGACAAGCTGTTAAAATAATAAAACAATCTGTAGCTTTACTGCCACAAAGTCGACTATCCTATGGTCTGCAGGACGCTGGGGGCGGTGTATACTTGATCAATCAAAAAACTTATCCTTGGAGCTCGCGCAGTCGCACGGATCTACGATATGTGACGGCGATGGTCGGATGTCGACCGCGAACAATGGGAGGGTCGACTTTGTGGCGGTAGTATCAGCCTATAAACTGTCCCACTGCAGGCAAAGGCCTCCATCATAGAAATCAAGTTATCGCTACTACGATGGGATTAGGCTTAATCACCACGCTTGCCAAATGCGGATTGGTGATCACAAACCCGAGCTATGTTCGAAAAATTCGAAACATACTTTTCGCTTGACCCGGGAATCGAACCCAGGACCCCGAGATCACGGCCCGGTACTTAACCCACTAGACCACCAGGGCGTCGGTTGTGGCGGTAGAACTATAGTAATATTCAGATCCAAACATTCTGCTTTCGGTCTAGCGTAATTCCAACAATCGAATGTATACACCGCACTTTAACTACGATCCACGGTGTACAATTACGCTTTAATCTCCATTGTTCCACAACGCATGCCCCATATATTCCATGTCCTTATTCTGTATTGAGGTCATACAGTTAATTTGTTGTGAACGTTTGAAATTTGAATTCGCAATGCTATGGCTGCCGCGCTATCGCTATTCTCCAGGCACAATAATAATGTCGTAATGCCGGACTTGCATTTCCGATGCACTCAAATATATGGCCAGTGTTATCTGGATATACGGGTATTGTCAGCATATTATATCCAAGAATGAGCTATAATATTATGCATTCTAGGTAAATATAATAATAGTGCTAGTATATGTCCCACAGCTGGGCAAAGGCCTCCCCTAAATGCCGCCATACCACTCTATTTGCAGCTGTAATTTGCCAATTGTTGGAGAAGGGGTGATGCAATGTATCTGAGAGGTTGTAACCCCGAAATTGTTTAAAATAGATCCGGTTCAGTAGCTCACAATTAAAAACAAATGGCCGTGTGGTCCCCAGCAGAGTAGAATAGGCCACCCTCACTCTTACCGAGGTGTCGTAAAAGGCGACTAAGGTAAAGTTGCTGGCATGATCATCAGCACCCAGAGAAGGAAAACTCTGCATTTATAGCAAAACCCTCGCCAACCCGTCTGCCAAGCGTGGTGAGTATGGCGATTATCGATTGGTGTCGCTACTTAGGGCTACCCGTCGCCTTAAGAAGAGTATCTGGCGAGTTTCTTCCCGGACCTTCTCGATTTCATCAATCCCACCTTCAAGTCCCACCCGAAGACTGTTGATTTTTTTAAAGTGCGTTATTTACTTAAGAATACCTAATTGGCAAAAAATTGCTATACCCCAAAAAATCATTTTATTAAGCAGTTTCAACTTAACTGATGATAAAAATATTTGTAACAATATTTCCACTGGGTACATACAAATATTGATGAAACTATCGTCGAATCACGGCGAAGCAAAAAACACTTACAAAATTCGTCGATACCTATACTAAGGTCTCCGGTAGCTTAGTTGGTAAAGAAGTTCGTGGGTTCGCGTCCCACCCGAAGGCTGTCGAAAAATGTTTAGAATAAGAACAAGAATAAAAAGATGTATTCTGTGCTTATACAGGTTACAAATCATATGACAAGAATTAAAAAAAAAGCACAATTTAAACAAATGAAGCACTAAAAGGGCTTCCACTCAGCATGATGCCGAGTTGCTCGGAGGAACACTTCGACGCTGGTCTTCCGTGGATACCAGGTGTAATAAATGCCGCCACTGCACGCACCAACGTCGTAAAGTTTAAGTGCATTGTATTAAATATGTTTTTTTTTTCAAAATGGACAGTAGATTTAAAGGCCTTCGCCAATACAATGAACTCCTGATTAATAATTATAATTCTATAGACATATTTAATGACAACCTGCCAAGTTTCAAACGGGCAGCAATAAAAAATATCTCCAAAAGTGTATAATTTAGACCAATATAGCCGCACGTTACTTGTAATATTATTAATTATTATTTTAAGATCTGAGGCTTGCTTTTTTTAAATACGTAGATAAATAGTAGACATTTTTATTTAGTCTCATTGCTTTTGATGTCATGATGTGTACACATGATTTTGAGATAATGTCTGGACTAAAAATATTCAATTTGTTAATTTTGATGCTATTTTGATGTTATTCTGTTTTGTGTGCCAATAAATAAATAAAAGGGAAGTAACTGTTATACTCGAGCCAAAGTCATATTTTATTATGGTGTCATATTTCATTCAGTTCATAATGAATGAATGAAATACTCTACCGTTTGCCAGGAGTCTTAGCGGGTACTATTACATATTGCATACGATTTTAACATAACACACAATGAGAACAGAAGTTAAACCGCAAAAGTCGATAAAACTCCTTTGCAAGTAAAATACATGATAACCTTTTAAAATTCTAGTGCAATACCCGCCATGTGCTTAAAGTAAGACATTAAATGCGCATGAATGCATGCAATATCCTCTAACGCTCTTTGAGAGTGTAATCCGCCAAAAATATATAGAAAAGCTACAATATCCTGTCTTGTATTTTTGCAGCGATATTTCTCACCTGGGAGATAGGTCGTCCTACCTCGGAATCGCGTCACTAGATATGAGATTCGTGTGTACCGCCTAAGAAATATATTGGATGTATCCAAATCGACGTCACATAAACGCATAGCGGAAAGACGAGTGGGAATACCGAGATTGCCTTTGGATTTCATTTTGCTGGAATTTATTTTTTAGAACTCTTAATCCCGTCCTTTTTTACGAGAAAGGGATGCAAACGGGCAAGCGAGTCACCTGATGATAAGTGATCGCTGCCCATGGACATCAGCCACACCAGAGGGAATGGAGATGCGTCGCCGGCCTTTTAGGAAGGTATAGGGTCGTTTCTTGAAGATCTCTTTGTCGTACCGGTTCGGAAATACAGCTGCGGGAAGTTGATTCTACAATTAGGAGGTACGTGGCAAAAACAAATGTAACACGGTGGTGGACCTCCACCCATCCAGATGGTACGGGTGGAATCTTAGTTTACGGCGTGTAGTATTGTCCTCCACATCTTAGTGTGTAATTCCATTTTTTTTATGTGATAGGTGGTAGACGAGCAGACGAATCTCCTATGGTAAACGATTGCCGCTGCCCATGGACACCGGCGACAGTGGAGTCACAAGTGCGCTGCCAACCTTTAAACGGTATCCTCACGCAGTGAAACACAGAACAGTGCTGTTTCACGCTGGTTTTCTATGAGGCCGTGGTATCACTCCGGTCGTGCCGGCCCATTCATGCCGAAGCGTGACTCTCCCATGGTCAGAATTATGCATACCTACATATATTTAATTGGATGACAATCATTATAATTTTAGGTAAATAAGTAAGGTCAAAAATTACTAACATTTCGTCCACACGTGGATGAAGACAGATAGCTTTCAAAATATTCCTATCATGTAACTGTAATATGCATAAAGTTTTAGTGCTCATTAAGATCATGTAAACATTATATACGACTTTAATGTGTATTAAAGTCTACATTTTCCTTTGCACGCTGTAATCACATTACTAACATGCGGTAAATATTCGTATGAAACGTTTGTAAATATACTTACTCATAGCTCCTTCATATTACGAAAACTATTTAACTTCTACGAAATACGAAAAGAGCCTTCTTGACTGACCGGATGGCGCAATTGGTAGTGACCCTGCCTCTTTCGCCAAAGGCCGTGGGTTCTATCCCCACCCTGGATAAACATTCGTGCGATGAACACTTGGGTTGTTCGGTGTCTGGGTGTATTATATGTATTTTAGTATATATTTGTGTTCCACTGTTATCTGATATCTTTAACACAAGTGCTTAAGCACTTAGCTTAGCAAGTAACTTAGTACGGAATCAGGTCAACGTATGAGATGTTGTGAGAATTATTATTGACGTTGCTGTACTCGTATTTAGTCAAATAATGAATGAATATCTTCTTGATTTTTAATTTTAGATTTTTTATGTATATAAAGGTGGCGGAGTTAGATAGCAGTAACTCTCGCCTGCTTCTACCTCCCGGTACCCTCAAAACACAGATGGTATGATTGTTGTTTTTTAGGGTTCCGTAGCAAAATGGAAAAAACGGAACCCTTATAGATTCGTCATGTCTGTCCGTCCGTCCGTATGTCACAGCCACTTTTCTCCGAAACTATAAGGACTATACTATTGAAACTTGGTAAATAGATGTATTTTGTTAACCGCATTACAATTTTTACACAAAATTGGAAAAAACGAAAAAATTGGCGTGGTCTCCATACTTGAAAATGACTCTCAAAATTTTTTTTTCATTAAACCTATACGTGTAGGGTATCTATGGATAGGTCTTTAAAAATGAGGTTTTTAACATTTTTTTTTCTAAACACAATACTTTGCGCAAGAGACGCTCCCAAAGTGGTAAATTGAGTAAATAATAATAAAATAAATATTATGAGGTAAACCGAAGCAGACCAGTCCCCAAAGGTGGCACCTGTTCACAAGTATGACAAATGTGTCAGCCATCATTTCACTCAACCTTATAAGAGGGAATGTAATGACCACCTCAGAGACATTTGAGTGAGCATGACTACTTAGGTTCCCCTCATAGGTCACAAAGAGTAGTAGTTACTTAATCGTTTACGTAACGTTTAAGTACCAGGCCGTGATTGGGGTCCTGGGTTCGATTCCCGGGTTGAGCCAAAAGTGTTTCGAATTTTTCGAACGTTGCTCGGGCTTGTGATCACCAATCCACATTAGGCAAGCGTGGTGATTAAGCCTGATCCCATCGTAGTAGCGATAACCTGATTTCTTTGATGGAGGCCTTCGCCCTGCAGTGGGACAGTATTTAGGCTGATGCTTTACTTTGAACCGTAGCTCTCATGTCATGAAATTAGGTACCGTTGCTTAAATCATATTATAGTTATTTTGTCAGTCGGCCCGTTCTGTCTGTATGTTCGGATCACATTGTCATAATCTTAGCGTTTACTTAAAATACCTATAAATAGGACATCGCCGTGTGGTCCCCGGCAGAGTAGAATAGGCCACCCTCACTCTTACCGAGGTGTCGTAAAAGGCGACTAAGGTAAAGCTGCTGGCATGATCATCAGCACCCAGAGAAGGAAAACTCTGCATTTATATCAAAACCCTCGCCAACCCGTCTGCCAAGCGTGGTGAGTATGGCAATTACCCCTCATGTGATTGAAGGAGGCCCGTGCCCCAGCAGTGGGGGCTTAAATGGGCTGATGATGATGATGATGAAATAGGACATAGATTCAGGCATGGCCAACCAGGATTTGGGGAGTCTGGTAATTATAATGAAGCGACTGCCACCTGACGTTCAAAACTTTTAGATCGGGGAACTAGACCGACTAGATCTAGGTTACACGTTTCAAAGTTATCCGTAACGAATGTTCGTTACACGAAACACAGCGCAGTGCTGCTTCACGCCGGTTTTCTGTGTGTATATGTATACACACAGAAAACCGGCCGAGCCGGTACCCTCAGGTACCGGCTCAATGACTTGTGACTTCAGTGGTGTTGTGTGTTCCATGTATGTCCATGGGCGGCGGCAATCGCTTACCATCAGGTGATCCGATTGCTCGTCTGCCACCTATCAATTAGAAAGAAAAAACGAAAACCTCATCACCATATTGAATCACCATGCTAATAGTAGGAATATGCTCAGAGATTTGAAAACTCCGTGCTCTGCCTCAAAATGTAAGCAAAATGTGACTATTCAAAGCCACGTGTCAAATTACAAAAAGCATAAAACACTTCCTCTCAGATATCACGTTCCGCAAAACACTTAATTCAAAAAATCCTGTCCGTGGTCCCGGCTTCAGATAAAAGCCGTCAGCGGAGACTTTATTAAGTCGCTGGAGATTTATTCCTCCCCTTTTTGCTACAGCTAGCCATGAGACCATAAATCCCAGTTTTGCCGTTGCTAAGCACTTTATCGGCGGTAGTGCGGATAGCCAGGCCTCTTTAAATATGCACAGGGGACATCATCCCGTTACGTCCCCCCTCATCATCATTATCAAACATTGGGCAACATCGACTGTTGACTTTTAACTTTGTGGATTTGATTTGCCTGATCTACCGTCATCCTTATACACTCGTATAACAACGCCTTGCGTTCTGTAAGCGATCTATAATACCCGTGATAAATTTTGAAATTAACCGATATTTTAAAATGTACATTGCACATATAAACTTAAGGTGACGGGTAGGGCACACTACAACTAAATAGGATATCTCTTTAACAATTTCGAAGCACTTATTATATACTATTTATTTAATACTTATACTTAACTTTTGCGCCTGCTTTTGTACTCCAAATTTGAATTACCGCTAAAAACGGCCACTTGTGACGTTAATCCAAATTTCGAGTGCAGAAACAGATGAAAAAGTAGTGCAGAATTATTAAATAAATAGAGAATTATTAAATAATTAGAGACTCCCGCTTCCAAATTGTTTAAAATAGATCTGGTTTAGTAGTAAACAATTTCGTCGATACCACAGTGACTAAAGACGAAAGTCTTCAATCAGTGCGTCCTACCCGTCATGACATACGGAGCCGAAACGTGGACACTTACGGCTGGTCCACAAGTTAAAGGTCGCTCAGCGGGCTATGGAACGAGCAATGCTCGGCGTCTCTCTCCGAGATCGAATACGAAATGAGGTGATCCGGCAAAGAACCAAAGTTATCGACATTGCTCACCGGATTAGCAAGCTTAAGTGGCAGTGGGCTGGCCATATTAGCCGCAGAACCGACAACCGATGGGGTAAACGGGTTCTGGAGTGGAAACCGCGTCTTGGCAAACGTAATGTAGGGCGCCCTCTGGCTAGGTGGGGGGACGATCTGCACAGGATGGCTGGCAAGAGCTGGATGCGAGAAGCCATGGATAGATCACAGTGGCGAACAATTGGAGAGGCCAACGTCCAGCAGTGGACTGCGATAGGCTGATGATGATGATGATGATGATGATGAGTAAACAATTTGAATCGATTGGTGTCGCTAGTTTGGCTGATTGGCGTATCATCCCTGCCAAGATAAGTGCTTTATCATTTACTATTTAGCGTTTATACACTCCTTTGCAAAAAATGGGCACCTAAGCAAACAATCAAGTTTGTAGTAATCATTACGTTGCTTGGTGATTTAAGGTAGTGATAACTTTATACTTACGTAAATGAATCACCTTGTCATATTGTATACCACTGGCTAATAGTAACACTAGAAATGACTAGAATGCCCGTGGGAGAGTCACGTTTCGGCATGAATCGGCCGGTTTGACCGCAGTGATACGTGACCGTGAGCCTCTCAGAAAACCGACTTGAAGCAGCATCTGTGACGTGTTTCGTCGAGTGAGTGAGTTGTCAATTGGGTCAAAGTAAGAGATGTTGTTGTTATTTTATAAAAATATTTCCAGCTTTGTCGACTACCACGAGTAGGTATTCTGCACTTCTATAAAATTAGGTCCACACTAAACACTTCCACAATAAGTGACCCAGATACCGAATTATATAGGCGACATTTCAAAATATGGGGCATTTGATATGAAAATAGATATAGTATGAACTCTTGATCTCATAGTTCTCAATGATGGATGAATCACTCGAACAACAAGTGGTCGATAAATTAGTGGTGTTGATTCCATTGTTTTGATGTTTCGTAACTCATAATTATAATAATAAGCACGGGTAGATAGCGTTACGAATGTAAATAAAGATAAGGTCCTGTTTTCAAATATCTGTTTTTAAATTTTTCAGCAGCAATTTCTACTATGTATACTCGTATTTCGCCGTGTGGTCCCCGGCACGCCGTGTGGCCCCCGGCACGCCGTGTGGTCCCCGGCAGAGTACAATAGGCCACCCTCACTCTTACCGAGGTGTCATAAAAGGCGACCAAGGTAAGGCTGCTGGCATGATCATCAGCACCCAGAGAAGAAAAACTCTGCATTTATGTCAAAACCCTCGCCAACCCGTCTGCCAAGCGTGGTGAGTATGGCAATTACCCCTCTTGTGATTGAGGGAGGCCCGTGCCCCAGCAGTGGGGACTTAAATGGGCTGATGATGATGATGATGATACTCGTATTGACCTAAAGTTTTGAAATGTGGCTTCAATTAGATGTACTATGATTGCTATGAACAGAAAACCGCACAATGTATCTATAAATGATAACAGAACCGTGGAAAAGGAATTGTTTTCACCACTATACGCAAACATTGACCGTGGGAGAGCCACGCCTCGACTGGAGTGATACCACGGCCTAGCAGAAAACCGGCATTGTGCTGTGTTTCGCTGCGTGAGTGAGGGTGCCGGAGGCCCAATCCGGGGGAAAGGGGATTTGAAGGTTGGCATCGCACTTGTGACTCCACTGGTGTCGTGGGTGTCCATGGGAGGCGGCAGTCGCTTACCATCA
The DNA here is from genome assembly GCA_019059595.1 of Marasmia exigua. NCBI lineage: Eukaryota > Metazoa > Arthropoda > Insecta > Lepidoptera > Crambidae > Marasmia > Marasmia exigua. The sequence goes on from CM032478.1 coordinate 11,842,401, forward strand.
GGTGATCCGTCTGTCCGTCTGCCACCTATCACATAAAAAGAAAACATGATTGTAAGTGTATAACAGCAGTGCACGGAAGTTGAAAATTAGAAAACATCACAGTATATACCTTGTTATTTTTAAAACCGTCATAAATTTCAATCAATCAGCCTATCGCCGTCCACTGCTGAACGTAGGCCTCCCCCAAAGAGCGCCAACCAACCCGGTCCTGAGCAGTCTGCACCCATCTCACACCAGCCATCTTTCTCAAATCGTCAGTCTTTCGTGCCCCTGTCCAAATCGTTCCCCGACGTGGCGACAACTCCACTCCAGTACGTGTCGACTTCATCGTCCACCACTTCTAAAGAAACCCCACTTCAGCGTGCTGATCCTGCGTGCAATGGCTACAGAATTTTGTACCCCAGTGGAAAATAAGCATAAGCAAAATAGGTCTTACTTAGAGCCATCGATTTCACCATATTCGAAAAGAACGTTTAAAGATAAATATGTTGAATGTTTCTAATATTTTTCTTCTTTTATTTTACAAATTAATGGAATAAATTCAACATATGTATCTTTAAACGTATTCTTCAAATATGATAAAGTATTATGGTTTGAAGTAAGACCACTTATGCTTATTATCCACTGGAGGTGCGATTTATCCTATTTCTGTTTTTATGTCATTCGTGTTTGTATTTTCTTTAAATTTGCGTTTTGTAGCCAATAAAGAAATCTTTATCTTTTATATTCAATGTCTGGCTTATCTTTATGACTTTAGTTTTATATGTATTATAAGTATGTAATTGAAAAGAAGAGTATTAAAGGTATGTATTTGTTAATGGCAGCAATTGCTTGCCATTAGATGATCCGTCTGCTCGTCTGCCACCTATCACATAAAAATAATGTAATTCCGCTGTTGGTTTTGGACCACAGGTCTCATGCTTGTGACATTTATTTTCATACGACATATATCACTAAAACATAGTTTTTTTTAATGGTTTTCAGGTGATATCCGCCATGTTTTCAAAAAATCACGAGCACGAGAATTGGGCTCCTGATATTCGTAAAACAGGTGCTTGAGCTATCTATCTCGAAGTCAGATCAATGTAAGTGATGTTGTAAGTGATGTTGTATTTATTATTTATTTTAAATATGAGGATATTACAATACTCCCGATTAAAAACCATTTGTCAAAAGAACATAATCTTCTACTTTACCCTAGCCATTTCCTAATAATTAGGGTCGCCTCTCCCCGTTCTGCGGGGCCAGGACAGGACAGATAAATCTATTCTTTAAATAAAATCGTAAAAAAAAGCACTCTTTAATGCAATTTTGGTCATTTTGCCTTTGGCGCCGGAGGGCGCCACACGTAATAAGACGTCTGTGGCCCTAGAAGGGGGAGAAACACAAAATCATTAGGGACAAGAAATGAGATAAATAACTGGAGGGAGGCAAGCATTGTGGCGCGGTGGAGTGCAATGTGCCTAGCCACACGCAATAATCGCGCACATCTCCCCAGATTCGGCCAGTATAACCGTAGTGTTGGTATGGGCATGGGAAGGTGGAGGGTTGGTCAT